>VBVR01000472.1:0-49361 GCA_011638315.1 Tetramorium parvispinum | reverse complement strand
CATATATATATATATATATATATATATATATATATACTGATCCTCTATTAATTTTTTATTACATCTATTTACGATAAATTATTTTATATTGTTGATAAAAATAAAAAATGTCAAATTAAGATGCTATTAGATTAAAAATTTTCTTGTATGTCTTTAGGTATCTTGAAGAAATGGGATTGGTAGAACGAGAAGCCGAGATGCAAGAATTGAATGCTCCTCGACCTGGAAGATCGAGAGATCTCTTCGGAGTGCAACTGGAGGTAAGATTCACGTGGGAAATTGATTCATTTAACCGAAACGCGCAAAAGGTCTCACAATAAGCGCGCGCTCTTCACGAAACTGAAATAATTTCTAAGATACCATGTTCGTTAATGCGGCGAGGTCTGACTTGAAAGTCAGAACAATCGAGACAGGGGAGCGAGCGTAACTTAATGCGCGTTCTCTGATATCCTTGTTGAGAATACATTCGATCTAGGATTAGCTATCCATTCACCTGGCAGAGCACACTGGTTGACTTCAATGGTCACTTTTGCCCACGATTGTAGTGTAGGCCAGTGAGAGGCCCGACCCAGAAAACTCGTATCGGTTCTGGTACAACGGTCAGCCACCTGAAACCGAAACGACCAAGGAAAGTTCGTTCGTTGCACTCTCCTCCCTGTCGCGGTGATCAATCCGCCTGTTACACCTTTCTCCGCGTGTTTCTTGCCGGATGGATTGTACGAGATACTGGTAAAGTCAGATGTCGATCGCCATTACCTGGCCTCGAGAACTTGCCTTGACGAGGAATGCTTTCTCACGTTTGCCTATACGTCACTTTTCCATGTCTCTAGTCTATTTTTTTATCACGATAAAAATAAATATTTAATTATCGAATTTTTAAATAATTCGATAGAAATTAATGTCGATCGAAGATTATTGATTCGATAGACTAAAGAATGTATAACTGTGAGTACCAATCAGAATATTAAATAAATGAAAAGACAGACACGCACGCACAAAAATATGAGAAGTAGATTAGAAAAATTTTCTAACAGAAAACCCAATGACAAAAATATTTCTTGTAAAATGAAAAAAATTATGTTTGAAAAGATCGATGCAAGTATGTGAAACACAAATAGATCTAAAGGAGATTGAAATGAAAAGACGACACTATAATTATGTAATTAACGAAATTGTACAATCAAAAACGAATGATGTAATAACTATAGAGTAGAGGCAGTCAGTGCGACGAATTTTGTGAATTATCGAACAAACGTACGTCGGTACAACCATTATTTTAACATAATTTGATGTCAGCTAAAGATATGACTTACGCAATGATTTCTCAACCGTACCGTCGTCAGCATTTAATAAAGCATCAGCTTAATTGATCGTTGCGTTTAACAAATTTATACTTATATACTTATATGATAAGAAGCGAAGCAAAATCAGAATTGAACTTTCAGAGGACCGTTGAAGGCCGTTAAACTCCCGCTTCTCATCGCTATAATTTACACTTGATCGATACTTGTTCGACAACACACGAGGTACATGCGGTTTTGTGAAATTACTCGGAAATATCGTGCCGTTGAGCGACACAAGATCAAGAGAAAAAGAAGCAAACACATTTCGTAAATTTTGCGCACGTGCGTATCATCGTGGAACCTAGTTACGGTCCGTGAATTCAAGATCGTTTTCACTTTAGCATTAAGTACGAAGAATCATTATAAAGGTCAGAGGTGCTGAAAGCATGGGCGAATTGTTTCTTTTTCGTATATCTTTTGCTGAGTCTAAATATTTATTTTCATTATTACTAAACAAGTTTACTGATTTACCTATACATGAGAATTACATTCGCTTAAGAGCGACTGTATGAGCGGGCAGTAGAGAAATTTCATTCTTCGCTATTTCTTCATGCTAGATTTCTCTATAGACTTGTCAGTTAATTCGCTTCATTACAGATAATATTTCATTTCAACCGTCGCGTCGTGCAACGTTTCGGCGTAACAGAATCGCAGTTGAGAAGATCGTCAAACTAATCGAAAACGAAATTAAGTTCTCGCATTTTACCGCTGGTAAAATGAATGAATCAGCATGACCGCTTGCTTCAATAGAATCAGTTATTAAAATTATACATAAATTTATAATTTTTAGAAATTGAAATATATGTATATAACAGAATGTACTAAAGAAATGTAAATTTATACAAAATATATTTAATAAAAATAGCGCGAAATGTGACTATTTTTTATATTATCTGAAAAAATTATGTATTACAAAAACAATTTTAATTGTCAAGCTTACTATGTCTGTTGTGCATAATTATGTAATTTAATATTTCTTTTTAATTTTATGTTACAAAAATTAAAATAATTGGCTTATGCAGAATCTTACATATGTATATGTATAAATTGACGTTGCACTTTTTCCATTTCTTTTTTTTAAGGACTGTGCTAATTATTATAAAATATAAAACTGCGCAGCATCTCAAGATAAGAATTCTGCGTGTCAGTAATCTAATCATGTCGTGACATGGAATTGCTCATAACAACACAGAGTCACTTATTATTTGAAATTAAACCACGAAGAATCCTTGAAGTAATCATATGGTTGCGTGCTGTGATTCAATAATTAAAAAAAGCAAAGCCTTGGATGAAAAGCTGTTTCTCGTAAGAATAAGAGAGCTTATTTCTCGTTGTATAATTTTATATGTGCCGACTTTTTAGTTTAATATATGTTCAAAGGTTTCTGCGAATGTCTGTGCAAGAATGTTACGGTCGAGCATCATCGTAAAGACCTTTGCGCTGTGCACAAGCATACCGCATAAACATAATCTGTGCTACCGGCATTTCATAGATTCCATCGAGATTGCTTGTGCGCACGAGTGTTGTGGTAAATTATCGATAACAATTTAATTACGCATAATTGAGCGGCTGCGTGCAACATTCGCCTAAAAGCAATCTTATTTTATTTTCTCGATCTTGATCAGCATGGCGCCCGCAAATAGTAAGCGAGAATGCGCGATTACGATAGACAGGATAATAGCTTGATGTATTCATAATCAGCATGGTATCGTGGCGATCTTTAATAAGCGGAGTCAGTGCTCCAAGAAGTTGCGTAAAATTTTATTTCGTCAGACGGTCGAGTCTGTGCACCGTCGTAAATCCGTTTTATGATGCAACGCATCCGTCGGCAGTATTTGGAAAATATAATGGAAATGTTTTAATAAAAAAATCGCATTCACCATAAAGGAACGCACGATAGAAGACGCAAAATGATGACATTAAAGACAATTTCAAGGCTTATTCCCGAATGGGGTAATAAACAATACCTACTTGCCTACCTTGCTGTTAAAAAGTTGTCAAGAATATTTAATGTACATTTTAAAGAATTAGTTGTAAATTGTTTTCAGAAAACAAGAACAACGCTAATAAATGTTTCTAATCCAGTCGTTAAAGTTTCTTTTTGGGGCGATTCAAGTCGGTCCAACTTCGCCAATAAAAGTTTACGCTGACCAAGTCTGATTTGACACCCACGCTACCACGAGACTGGCAATTCAAGCTGACTTATCGCTGAACTTCGCTCAAACTAAGATAGTCTGGTCTGCAATAACGAAGCTTTGGCAACGAACGCTTGCACGCGTTCCTGTTCTGGTGGCGTTCGGAAACTTCCGGTGATCGCGTGAACGTAATCGACACGTTGCGCTGTTGCGATTCCCGGCTGATAGCGGACGGAAAGGTTCTCGGAGGGCCAACTCGCAGAAAATCTCTCTCGCAAAGAGGACCGAGAGACAAAGTCTCATGACCCTCCAGATATTCTTTCTCGAAAGCCATTCTTCTCAGAAAGTGTCTCCACAGAGACACTCACAATCGAACAATTGAAAATAGCGAATGTATCTTGGAATCGAGCAACTGCATCTTTCTGCATGCCTCTTGAAATAGATTTTTGGTTATAACAAGCACGTAGATGTGAAACGAAATTTCTACTGCAAAGAAGTTTCTTCCGAATTCTTTCTTCGAATTCGCTATCTGCATTCACGTACGCGTACGACGTTCGTCAATGCAATCTTCGTAATTGACTCAATTT
The DNA here is from genome assembly GCA_011638315.1 of Tetramorium parvispinum. Taxonomy (NCBI): domain Eukaryota; kingdom Metazoa; phylum Arthropoda; class Insecta; order Hymenoptera; family Formicidae; genus Tetramorium; species Tetramorium parvispinum. Next base: position 45,296 of record VBVR01000472.1, on the reverse strand, counting down.
GAAGCTTTCATGCTACTAGATTTCATCATGCATCACCTTTTTGATATTTTTTCCATGTATTTTTAAAATTATTAGACTTTGAAAATTATAATATCGAAAAATTCGCGCAAATTATAATAAAAGCTCTCTCTTTCTAAGAGAGAAGTTGCACTTTTTACAGATTTTTTTTTTCTTTTATGCAAGTTCGATAAAATATAAAAGTATTTAATGCGCGAATCAGATACTACTTTTGTAATATAATAATGTACGAATGTAGCAATTTCCGTCCTGTTTTACATCGCATTGCGGAGCGAGCGAAACACTTGCTAGAACTTGCTTGGAGAAAATGTAATTTTATTATCGTGCATTTCATGTTTTTTTTTTTACTCATCACTAAATGTTACGCGATGCGCGAGATAAATTCCAAATTATTACTGTGTGCGTAGAAATGCATCATGATTTATTTATCGTATAAATACTGCTTAGATCGAATTCACTTATACTGGCTGCGGCGCGATATAATTTAAATTCCGACTTGGAGCACAGACGTTTAATATGCCGCGCGATGTGGCCATAAAATGTTGGAGGCCTCTAATTCTTTTACGGCTGCTGGTATCCACACACGGATCTCTGCAGACTTCTACATATAGAATTCTTTTTAGAACGAAACATCTTTTTATATTAGAGTATGAAAATATATGCAAAAATTGAAAAACAAACATATATATATATATAATTAGAAATATTTTAGAATAAAAAAATTTAAAAAAAATATATATATAATATTAAAAATAAAGATGTCTATTAATGATTAATTAACTGAAGAAATTTTCACAAAAAAACAAATAATCTTAAATTATTAATGTAATTATCTAAATTTATTTATTTGTCTATATCGTTTAACTAATTCTTGCAAAAGATTAACATCTTTTTACAATTTAGCCCATGCTTATTGTCCAACTTCTTTAATTTAAAGAGAAAGAAATCAAAGTACAAAAAACGTATATATAATATTAAAAAGGATGAGAAATGTAGAAAAGTATTCTAAAGATATGTTTTAATTTTATCCTAATAATCTTCCCGATGGAAGTACCGCTTAACAGTGGTGCCGAGCAAAGGAGCAGCACGACACGCATTCGCGAGTGCATCCACGCGAGCTTTCATTTCTCCTATAGAATTAACATAATCTGGCAATAATAACTCATATAATCATAGGAAGTCCAGTGCTTTTGGCCAATTACGAAGTACATTCGTATGCGCGATCCTCTGTCGAGCGCAACGAGCTTAGGGGCGAGTCGCCGAGGCGAGCGAAGCTCGTATCTCCCTGCGTTTATCTATTCAGGTATCTCCTTGCTCACGTGTGTACGTGGATGAATATACGCGTGCACGCATGTTTGTGTTACAAGTGGAAGAAGGGTTTACATATACACGCTTCGTAGTATATGAGATGCTTGTGCGCTCGAGCTACAGCGTGCGCGCGTGAAATCGAAGGTGCGCGCTTGATGCGAGTATTGTACGATTTATCGCGCTCGTGTGGACGCAGCAGGGAAACTGAAATCATTACAACGTATAAATAAAAACATGAGGTTTTTACGCTGTCCTCTTTCGAAGCATTTATAAAGAACACGTTTCTTCAACCCATTAATTTTGCCTATGCTTGGAATTGATGCTAACGTTTTTAGTAGAAAGTGTAATAAAAAAATTATGCCACGCGTAAGAGTAAAGCCTTGTAATTTAATATAGCAATTATTATGTCTTTTTATTTCTAAGAATGCGTAAACTTTTACTTCGTGTTCTATTTTCGATTTTCCACTTATATTTTTATTTCTCTTGTTATTTGAATTTGTGGACATAAAACTTCTTTGTGAAAAAGATTTGAAAAATGAAAAATTTGTGGAAAATATATAGATTAAGATTAATTAATCGCTAATAGCCAGGAACTATTGCATTTTTATTTAAATATTGTATATATACATATGTCTTATTTTTTAATTTTTTAATTTTTATTTTGATTACATATGTATTTCTTATTGTTGTTTAATCAAATAAAATAAATTAGAGCTTTTTAAAATAAGTATATATCATTTATATCGTATTAAAAATTACACTATGATTCGATTATTTAAAAAAGAATATTGCATTATGAAATTGAAATTCAGTATTCTTATCGATGGTTGATAGATAAAGTTTAAAATCTACAGTATACCATCGCACGATTATTGAAGAAAGAACCTGTATTGCCATCAGTTGATGCATTCTCTAATATTTTCTCTTTTATCATACGCGTTCTCGGTTGGTAAGAGTTTCTTACTTTACATCTATGGCAAGAAACTGTAGGGTAATAGAAGAAAGCTCTTTCATGATAAGCTTTTTCATAGGAATTGTTATATTATGTATCACGAAGTAATCAGCTGTCGCTCAAAATAGTATCAGATTTCTACAATTGCAAATTGAAATTTTGGTAATTTTTAAAAATATTTTATCCTTTATATTTTGATGCGAAGAATAGATTTGTCAGAAAATAATTTTTTACGTTGTATTTCTTTATTGAACGTAAAAATAATACCCCGTTAGATACGTGAATTAGAGAAAAAATACATCAGTTAAATAAAGTTATCTTTTCTTCGTTTCTTTAATTTTCGCTCTTCATTTTGAGGCATGATACATCGAAAAGCCAAAATATATTTGACTAAATGTGTTTAATTACTACTATTCAACGAGAGCAAATAATCCTTATTTTGTATCAGGTTACTTCATTACTCTTGGAGGGTGAGCGCCGCAAATTGGCAGTCTTGCAAAGGGAATTACAAGCAGCTCTGGAGGAAGGTGGAAGCGTTAAGGTGAAGGAGAAGCAGCGACAGGAATTGCTGCATGCTATATCGTAAGTTTTTTCTAAAAATATCTTTTAATGGAATAAATATTTTAAAAATATAGATATTTTAATTGTTGAATTAGCACGTATAAAATGGCATATTCTATTATTTCATTTATACTTGAGTAAATAAATTAACCTTTTAAATAGGCATTTAAAAGAAAGAGAGAGAGAGAGAGAGAGAGAGAGGGGAAGTACTTTTGTATATTTTATATGTACTAAAATAAGTAATTATTTGGGTAGTAAAGGTTTTCGAATAATACATTTACTAAGAGGCAACTAAAGCGCGGGATAAACGCGAACTTTATGTTAGAACCGACTCCCATGGGAATGCGAGAGCTTAACTTCTAAAAGATTTAGCGAGGGTGGTACTATGACGGGGTAATAATTTTATCGTAGCACTTTTTACTCCCGTCAGAAAATGTTTCATCGCGTTACCTTCAGCATACTCTGCATAATGCTCAAGCGAACATAACGAGCGAAATTACGTCTTAACGAAGCTTAACTCATTAATATCAAGGTTTAAACTAACTTTTCAGTTTACAGTACGCAGCATCACAAAGTTTCGTAACTTATGCATTATCTTATCGTCGCGTGAAGTTCAACTATGTGATTTACCGTAAATACTGTGCGTTGATTTCGTAATGGATCGACTCGGAAACGGAAACGTGACACAGTTCTCAGGCGTGTCGCGGCGTTTTTATTTTTTATTTTCCAAGCACTTTCGAAATTATTCTCGCCCTTTACATTGTACGTAGCGAGACTAACGCCTTGAGAAGGAGAACAGGTCAGCGGGATGTGAGAATTTTTCTCTTTTTCACGCGTATGAACACGAAGTTGTTTGTACAACCTCCACCCTCGCGTTTGCGGTGTCTCGCGTCGTGTTTGCACACGACGGTGACTCTCTTTCTTAGTCGGTTCTTTTATTATGCGACATTGATACATTTTTTATGTTATAACGGACACCTGGAAATTTTCTAATTTTTGTCTCTGATACACGAAAGAATATGCATTTAAAGAAGCAATCGTTCAGGAATTAAGAGATTTCAGATAAAATAGTATAGTAATCGATTTCCAATCCAGATGTAACCAAGTATAATAAAGTTATGTAATAAAAATTGTAAATGCAACATTTTTCGACATTGATACGAGCTCATATACATATTCATTATTCCGCGGCTGCTACAACGATCTCGACTGAAACGAAAAATAAGCATTGTGCGGGGAGGAGAAAGATTTCTGATCGTAGAACCTAGGTACTTTGCGGCAGAAATCGAATGGATAACCTTTTACTTAAATCGATTCTGACGGCGTAGAAAATCTTTTGAAGGGAAAGTCTAGAGAAAAAGCGAATCTCGATAACGCTTATGTAAATTTATCCGATAAAATATTACTATAGATAATATTACTACAGTATAATATGTTAGAGTATTGTGAGAGATATTAAACGAGAAATTATAGTCACGGTAAATTTCGTTCGCTATACGATAAGGTGTCGGAAATGGAATGAAATCGCACATCACGATCGACACATAATTCGACTATTTACTTTGTCTTCAAATCCCTAAATAATTTTGTTTCTTTGCTATCGTTTCGCCATGTGTTTATCTTTCATCATCAATGTAATGAGCATTATGTCTGCTTGACTAGATTTAATTAATTTTGTTTAAAGACATTTAATGGTATTAATATTTAATTTCGTTCTTTGAAAGCTGAAAATAGGATATTATATATTCTATAAAATTCTTTCTATCTATTCGGTCATCAGTTTAAACTTGACAAAGAAATAATAAAACTAAATTAAAGTTATAAATTTTTTCAACATTTTAAAATAAATTATTACTTCCTACGTGCACTGTACGTAGAGAATTTTTTACATTCTGCATCGTTAATATACCTCAAAATGCTATAAATCTATAAAGTTGTATTCAATTTTGTAAAATCTCCCTACTTCTCTTGAGTAGAATATTTCATATACCGTCTACGACGTTAGCAAAGTCTTTGTAGGCAAGATTAGCATGTTATCGCCGTCGCTCGACGTGTTAAAGCGTCCTGCAACCGCTTTCAAAATCAGCTTAATCGACAAAAAAGCCCGTGCGATACCTCTCGCCTGCGCAATTAATTCCCTTCTGAACTTTACTGCGCCGTCAAGCTTCAGAGAATTTCCCGGATAGAACCGGAGAACTCCCGCCCGCTCTTGCGCTAGTCCGTCATGTGCTAGCGATCACATGCGAGTGCACGCGAGTGCATAGGATCACCCTGCACGAAGGAGCAAGCGAGAAGGATCTAATTTATAAGATTGTTTGCTTTTTCGTAATTGCTAAAGTTGCCTCGCGTGAGCAACTTTTTTAGTTGATAAATCACCGGTTGAGAGTCTTCTACGAAAAATGTGCCAGTGGGTCGTGAAGGTACCATCTTCTTCTCGTTACGGCGATTTAGGCTCGTAGCCAAAGGCTCGAAAGGTGGTAACCAAACTGAACATTTCTTACGTACTTTCACACAAAATGCTTCAAGTGATGGAACTCTTTTATGTAGATTCTCAACGTAAATATTGAAAGGTAATTTTTACTTGCAACGATTTCGATTCACGGTACTGTTATAGTACATTGTTTTACGCTTCAGCTATTGATAACAACTTTCATCGTAATTTTATTTATTATGATGCGTTTTATTTAGCAGCGTTATAGGAAGCTCGTGTCTTGTATTCGCCTTTATGAGATGCTTTAAATTAATCTTTCCGTTCTTAAATTCTTTGTCTGCAGGAAAATTCAAGGACAACACGAGCAACTCGACAAAGAGTACAGGATTCACGCTGCCGGTGTTCTCCTATGCAACTCAAGGGGCTCCGGAAAGGTAAGGACAGCAGGCGGCCATTATTCTTTCCTTTTTACTTGCGATTTGCAGAAGACAAATGATCTTCTCGATTATTACTGCGCGACGAATTATCGTCCTTCGCGAAACTCGAGCACTGTCGTTCGTTGACATTTGACGTCCGAGTTTTCTCCGTTGCTCCTTGAATCAGGTCGATAGTTCCTTCGAGATAACGATGTCGTACTAATCGACATTCTCGTCAAAGTACTCTCGTAAATGTTCTACTTCCGTCCAATTTTCATGGATCGGATAATGTAGGATATCTCTGACTAATTATACTTCTATTTAATGACAGGCATCGTTTGAATATATAAAAGAACTTTTTTTTCCCGAGAAAGATACTTGAATGGAAGACAATAAAAATAAATCGTTGATGTGATTCCTGAACAAAACCAAATAAATTAAATCAAATTAATAAATCTTCGCATAGATGTAATTGGTCACGTGCCCGAAAAACAATGATGATGATTATAAATGGTCAAAATGATTGATTACAAGTACTTTACTTTTTTAATTACAGAATTTTTACTATTAAATCGATCATAATACAATATATATGTTGCATATTATTGCTAATATAAGTTCACGTGTATATATATTTTTACATTTATAGTATTAATCTAAACATAAACTGAAAGTGGTTAATAACTGATATAATTTTTCTTTCTATCGTAAAGATTATTAAAATTTACTTCTTAAATAAAATAGCTCTTTATTAGCAATATTACTACATATCTGAATTAAAGTTGAGTTTGATTCTCGTTATCGGAAATTAAGCAAATATTGATATGGTTTATTTCCATGTTTATTTTGTATGTTTTGGAATTGCCGATTAATACGGAAAGATCTCTCAGATTCTTATGTAAACGCAACGATCAACTATTAATGATCGCAAAAATTACTATGAAAAAAAGAGAAGCTTTTGAGCGGACTTTTTTGTGAAATCTCATTGGTCCTATCTCTTTGTTGCCATGCTCGATATCTATAACAATCACTCTCAGGAAGCTTTAGTAAGCTCCCGTAAGCTGTTAATAGACTCGATACATAATAGACTGCTTGCTTCGCCTTCGTTCCGCTTTGCATTGTCGGATCTTCAAACGAAGCTCGTATCGTTTTATTTCTTTCATTAAATAATCTTAACGCAAGAAATTCATAAGAGGTCACTACGAAGTCGCTAAGTGTGCTCTTTTCTTACTTATTCGCGTCAATAATTAGGTTTCGCAATGCATTAACATAATTTTTTATTATGCATTCTTGTCATCATCTTTTTGTAATTATGTTCCTTTTTGAGAATATAAATTCGTGGAGGCTGTAACGCTAACGACATTGTAGAAATAATGAATAATTATGTAACAGTGTCTACTTCTAAATTTTGTAAAATTAGCCGCTATTATATCGAACACATTTTATTTTTTATTATTAAAGAATTAGTATGATTTTAATATTCAAGATGTTTTTGATTAATGAATACTGTTTTTGATCTTATATATATATTTTTTTTTTATGTGAAGATAAAATAAAATATTTGTCTTTGCAATAAATATTATAAATTCAATAATTTTTATAGAATAACAATAGATAATTACAGTTAATTATTATAATATCACTTTGATGAAATGCTTTACATTCTTCTTAATTTGAACTACGTAGTTTATGTGCTTCGAGAGTAGATAGAAATAGCGTTTTTGTACAGCTGCATTCCACACATTCTTCATGTTTAGATTTAATTCTTTCCCATTTAAAATTTTTTAAATTTGCTCTTTCTTTCAATATTATTCTTTCAATGAGAAAACATTTGCAGTTTTTTTCCATTTTTTAACCTCGGACATATAGTAGAATAACTAAAAATTTTTATTAAGAGATATTTTTTCCAAGTTAACTGGATACATATAATTCTAATTAAATATTGCTAACTCTGTAAAAATATTTTAAATAAATATTTTATAATACTTACACTATTTTATATTCAGATTTTTCAGAATTTATATTCACTCTGAAATATTGATGAATATTATATTTGAAGCGTTTTTTGCAAGACTGCCGCATTGCAAGATATCTGCGATTTTAAGCGATATTTTTCTACAAATTTATCCAATCTAATATGTTAGTGTACTCGAAATTTTAGGGTATAGCTTTCTACTTTTTAATATGCTGCAATAAAGTGTATAAGAAGTATAAGAAGAATAAAAGAAGAAATATACATTTTGCAATTACTGTACAACATATTTACATATACAAGTAATAACATATTAAAATAAAATTAAAGAAGTTGTGCAAGTGTTTTCTTCTAATTTATGCAATTACATAAAAGAAAAAAATGTAGCTATTCAAATTGATCAAGTACAATTTACATAAAAAAAATTTTATTATGTTAAGATGAAGATGCCAATAAGCATGATATGCATGAAAGTGAAACAAACGAATTTATATAAAATTTGCGAATAGTTTATTCGTCGGTAATAAGCGTTATATAGCGGGCAATATTCTGTCAAGTTTAAAGGTGATATGAATGCATTGCCTAAGGAGCGAATGAGTTTGCCAAGAAAATCAGTAAGATAGACGACCCTGCGTTATACAGCGACGCTTCAGCCGTAATATATTCAATTTCTATTCCTTCCTGCATCCGAGCTCGTCTCACCTTTTGGTAAACGAAGCCCTGGTTATCACTGGGCAATAAATCTATTTACCGTCAAACTTTTTAGCCTATTAGTAGCAGTTATTTGACTCACTGCGTGAAAAAAAAACGTATAAATGCCGATTTAATTGAAGTTTTCGATTTATGCGCGATATTTTATAAACTGATAAAATGCACTCTGCAATAGTTATAGAACTGCAAATGTAATCGATAATAAATCTCAATCACATTTTCTTTAAATAACATTGAGGATAGAATAATGGTGATGGTGTAGGATAAGTTTTCCATCCTTGAATTTTTGAATAAGAAGTCAATGTGACGCAATGTTACTCTCAATATAATGAACGATCTGATTGAGTTTCTTGTTATCGAAGGATAACGTAATGTAGCCCCAAAAGAACATTTAACTTTCAAGAACATTGGTTCGATCTAAGGTAAATCCTTTTGGGGTTTCAGCGGGTCGAATCTACCGCATAATAGATTCAATTTCTTTGGTCCTGTCTATCGCTATCTATCCTTTTCGGTTTCCTTACCTTTTCTCTTTGTCTTCGGAATGGAGTTGAGCCACCATCTTCGGTAAATGAAAGTTCGGCCGGATTATCACGCTTTCACGAGAACGAAATATGGCCGTGCCGGGTGTACTATTGCGAACTCTTGAAACGTTCGAGAATCGTCGATTCTATCTCGAGCTTAGCATCTTCGAACTGCGAGAGAAACTAAAGCTCCCAGAAGCTGCGGGCTCTGAATCGAAGTATGGCAGAACGGCAGAGGACGTTATAGCATCGTACAGCGTCGAACGATAAGGTCCTTGTCGGGTCATCGCAGTTCGAAATGCGCAACTATGAACGGCCCTATGAACGCTGAAGTAGATGCTGAAGAATAGGGATTCAATCTGGAAATAGGAAGTACACGCTGAGAAGATGGGAAGGGCAATGGGAAAGGAGTAGGGGAGGTCAAGGGGAAGACATGTCAAAAAAGTGTGTGCATTGTGGCAGGTGAAACGAACGAAGCGAGCGTCGAACAAGCGAAAGAAAGGAAACCTCGCGGAAAATAAAAATGGAAAAAAAATGGTAACCGTGGAACGATGTAGATACGAATGGAAATGCAACGGAGTGCATTATGCGGCGAAGAAACCGCGTAAAAGCGACGGCTGGACGATGCTGGAAAAAGTCGAGAAAGAGAGAGAGAGAGAGAGTGATGCTAAACGGAAAGCTGAGCAGAAGCGTTGAGAGCGAATCGAGATGGAAGATACACGGAGGGAGAATAGATCGGTTGCGCGATCAAACTAAATAACGACGTTTACCGCATCGGCACGTGACACCCATCCTTACGTCTCCTTCGCTTTCTTCTCTTCGATTTCCTCGTCGGCTCCTTCCACAGTTACCTTATTCCATTCACGTTCGACGAACGAAGACGGGATGCATTAGCGGTGTCCAATTACAGGGCAGTACTTCGCCTACAGGCCAGGCGCATTACCTCGTCGTACATCTAAAGAGAGGGTGGCGATATACAGTTAACTCGAGTGCGAAAATAATAAACTAATTTGCAAGTCAAGGTCTCTCTATACATATATAGATTATTACAGCCCACTTCCTTGGAGTTATGTAGCAGCACGCTGTTCCTACTTGTGCTCTTAACATATCCTACGATATATATTGTCTTCGTGCATGTTTGCGTAAGTTATCGTGCACATTGCGCATACTCGTGGAATATTAAACAATTTTACACATGTATATATATTACTGTTTGTATAATATAATGCATTGATTTTGATTATTTTACTATAATATATCGTTTGCAAATATGAATTTTCCATCATTTTTCAAAGAAAATAGAGATCTTATTTTTAGAAAGTAAACGTATACACGTATACATTATCGATTATAGTAATCCTATACATCATTGTAATACCATTATATTATTATCTATTAAAATCATTATTTCACGTAATTAAAATCATTATATCACGTAATTGAAAATGAATCATAATCATACGTTGTAATAATACCAAAGAAATATTTAAAAAATGCGTTCTGGTAATGGAACGTCAAACTGTGTTATGAAATTGTAGTAACGAATGAAAAGATTAATAATTCGATGTCGAATCGCTTTGCATCTGTGACACAGTGCTAGTGCTGATTACTCGATATAGTTTATTAAAATACGTGGTGAGTGTAATGGAAAATCCACTTTTCGTGCGCTATTTGTCAGAGAGAGTGGCACGCGTATAATATAACGAGTGATGTAACAGATGATTTTATTGCAAAATGAGAGTACTCATAAGAGCTCTCTTGCTTCTCTGCTTATTGAGTACGGATTTTTATTATTGTTTAGCTTACGTGCTTTGCCGTACAAGTTTTATTTATTGTCTAATTAAAAAAATTTTTATAATACAAAACATAATGAAATAATGCAGCAAAAAGCTTGTTTTATATTAAATTGAAAAATAATATTTTTTAAAATAATATTTTCCATATGGCATTATATTACGCGAAGAAAGTGTATTAACTTTATAATTTTATTTATAATTATTATGATAATTATAAAATAAAATAAAATTACTTTCCAATTATATTTTATATTTTAATTTAAAAGTTTTATATATGTATTATGCATGCATGTGGTACATGTGTATTTTTTTATATACACACACAATAATAACTATATGTCTATTGCACAATTGAAAATCAATCAATCCCGTTTTTATTTCAAATAAAATGTTATATTTAAAAAAATACAATATTTGAAGAGAAAATATACATATATATGGTTATACCGCACAATTATCATTTCTCTCGATACTCACAGGACTTGTCGAATTTCTTCACACTATCATACGAAAATCGATATTTCAGATGATACTTATCGAAGTTACGTCCTTTGTTAGATTGTCTCTGTGTGATCAAACTTTGCATTTCTGCCGTTCACGATGTGGAAATTTACATTCAACATAGCATCGATGACTGTCAGAGTCGGCGTTTTACTCCGATTTCGATCAAATTTTCCTCCAACATTTGTCACGCTCTATTTTTCAACCATGTTTCGTGAATTTGAGAAAAAAGTTTCAAATATAGTACATCGTGATTTGTAATTCAGTAGAATATTGAAAATAAATTTTGTAACGATATTTGCACCATTTTTTTAGAAAATTTTAAAATACTTATAGAATATTAAGTTTCAGATATCAAACAGCATGAATAAAATTCCACTACTATCATACATAAATAAGAAATGGGAAAATAAAATTTTAACAATGTGCATTGCAGTGCAGAAAATGAAAAAAAATCATCCGCATGCTGCGCGACTGTCGTGATAACGAGGAATATAACAATGAGATCGGGAAAGACATCAAGCGAGTATCGTTTCATTGTGTTCTGTTGAGAAATAGGAGCGTATCGTCGATTGCTGTTGCAGCATTCTCAGAATCGTCAGGCGACGAACGATGCCATAGAAAGGCGCGAGGAGAAGTTCTAACGATCAAGATGGTATTTTCTACGAGAATGCTCCGTCCCTATACTTATTCGTGATAGCATTTCTTTTTAATTAAAAATACGTGGCGTGGCGTCTTCCTTAAGCGGTAATTTGAATTCATAGGTTTCTTTGCTATTGCTCGTGCAAATTCCATCGTTAGGCATGAAAGCTTGAAACGGAAAACGAAAGTCAAAATATATACGAGTAACAATAATCATTTACGATCAATGAAGTTCCATTGATCCGTTAGAATTTAAAGCTGCCTTAAAACGTGAAAATAATTTATTTGCGGCAAAATCGTGAATCTAATTAAATTTGACTTTTAAATGCATTTGTGAAAGATGTAAATATAATCAAGCATTATTTTTATGCTATTTTGTGCAAATAGCTGATTGTAGATAAATTTTAGTAAAATTTCGATGAAGATTTCGGATAGATAATCAATTTTGCTCAATGTCATATAAATATTCTTGATAGTATGAAATTTTTAAGTTTATTAATCCAATTTTTTTCAATGGAAGGAAAAATTGTATTGGAATAAATAAAAAAAGTTGAAAGAGGTTAATTTTTGGTTTCATTGGTTAATTTTTTCTGACAAGACAGGATACTGTAAAATACCAGGGATTGTTACAATAAAGTGGTTAAAATTCAATATAAATTTCTGTTTAATTGCAAGTATTTTACAGACTTGCATATTACGTAAAAATATACAAGTATTGTATATATTGTGATTTTAATTATCCATTGTGATTTCAGAGTTACGAACCGTTCTTTTTATAATAAAATATTTATAAATTGAAAATTAATTTTTAATTTTTATTCCAAGGTTAATATTTGCCATTTTCGTAATTTATGGAATTTTTTCAATCGTGAAAAAAAGAATTAAATTGTAGAGAATTAAATATCCTTTTTCAATTAATAACAATTTTGATTATAATCCATGTATCATGCTCGTAATTTACAAATGCTTTTCGAATAGATTCATTCGGTAAAAATTAATGCAGTTCTATATGAAGTAATAATGGAAGAAAAGTATGTATATGTTATTTATTATTTTGAAATTTATTGAAATTTTTAGTCAAAACTCTTGCATCAATTGCAAGAATTATTCTATTTAAAATTAAATGACCATTAAGGGTAAAATTGTTTTATTCGATTATTAATCTTTGCAGAACAAACAATATACTCTTTTACTTATTTGAAATATAAATATTTTCCAGAATTTTTCCGCTTTCTCGTTTCTATCGTCATTTTCTTCTTGTGACATTTTAATGGGTCGAGTCGTCCACACGAGTTTCGATTTAATTAAAAATTCACACTCACAACGGATACATTATAAATCTCCAAGTGGTAAAACGTGGTGCAACAAAAAATGCTTTTTGCCTTTAGTCACACTCATTATTGGCATAATTTATTCATCACTATTGTCAATAATGTAAAACTTTGATGTTTGTTTGTTTAATATTAATAAAAATTATAATTTTTTCGATTATCAGGAAAAATTTTTTAACATTATTTACACATATAGTCTATTGTTAATTAAATATTTTGTCAATAATATCAATTAATAATTGTTCAGTCCTTAATAATAAATTACATTTTTACAATATTTTAGATTGAAAATTTCTCTCGCAATTGCAATATGCGACATTGTGTCTTTCTAGTAAATCGCGGTGTGCCAAACACAATCGAATCAGTGTAACGATATTAAGCTAATGCTCTGGGAGGAGCAAGTCAGCTTATCGGGTTGATGATTTACCGCGGCTATCGCAGCGCGCGCAAGCAGTTTACACCCTTCGTGATAGTAGAGCGTAGTGGTGCAGGCGGCGTTTAGGAAATAGGGGCGAGAAGGTTGCCGAGGTGCCGGAGCTAGGTTAACCGAATTCAAAATTATTACGGTCTGGCTTAACTCTCTCGCGTATCCCTTCGCAGTGGAAACCGATTCCGAGTGACGGCGGGACAAGGTCGAAGATGCAGTGCGACAAAGATGAAATCAGAAACGTGGCGGAACACACGGTAAACGGGGTTGTGTGAAGGTAAACCGCAAAGCAAGAAGTAATATAGAAGGATTCGATGATTGAGACAAAAAATTATTATGAACAATGTAGAAATATGAAAAGTATTTGTATCATTCGTATTTCATCACATAAATGTAGTCGAGTGCAAAGTGAGCGGTATAACGTAATCCAGAAATTAAATACTTTCTTATATATAGAGATATGTGTATATATAGACATACATTTTTTAAATACAAAAAATGATTTTGTATTGTTATAAATAAAAACCAAATTAAAAGAAAGTGATGAGAAAATAAAATTATTGTCAGATATTATCAAATTAAAACAGAAATGTATAAACCGTTTTTTGTATCAATATAATTAAAGCTTTAATTTTGAGCCAATTTAATATTTTTCTTTAATTACAGATTTTTATTGTAATTTTAAAAGGTATAGTTTTTAATTAAAATTACATTTAAAAATTGATATTTGTTAATTGAATATGTTTTATTTCACGTTCATATTTTTAACATCTTTATGTTTTATTTTCATACGTAATATTACATTCGTTACGTATAAAATTAGTAAAAGTAAAAAGCTGTATTCTTCTCGTGTAACTAGAAACTTGTTATTATAAAAAATTCTTTGATCAATTCTTTGTCCGTGTTGTTTTTTTAGATGTTATTTAATTCGAATAAAAAAGACTAAAAGACGTAAAATCCAAAATGAGAGAGAAAGTAACAATGACCTGATATCTTTGACTCCCTTCGCACTCCATCTCGTTTGCATTGCACTCACAAAGACCGCGCGAATCGCTGTAATTGCCTCGTTTGGTTCTACGTTTGAGTCTAGTTTATAGATCGAGATATCATATATTGGATTCGAAAAGAGAGAGAGAGAGAGAGAGAGAGTACGAGCTAGAAATCGTATACAAACTCGGTTTACTATCTGCGTACTGATTGAACTTGTTCGTGGTGACCGTGTGCCGCTCTTGATATCATTGATTGTGGTCCTTCGAGTCCCACTCCGAACCTGACAGACAATTTTCGAAAGCGATCACGACGTTTACTCGGTAACGAGCCAATTAATGAATCCGGCGCGTTTCGTCGCAATGGCAATGTTGAGCGCGAAGAGTAAGGACACGTGGCATATTGTCAATATTGTTATCTCTCTCATGTGACTTTTCAGTTACGCGCATAGATCCTGCATCTAGTTCAGTCGGTTGCACATGACGTTGCAATATGCCTTGCTGCAAGTGCTCCGAAATCTAGGGAGACTGCGATTCGGTTGTTTGTCAAATGAAATCGTTCGCGAGATTGCGATTAGCAGAACTGGCGATTGGATCGATATCGTCTATCGCGTTGTTCCTCTTTTTCAAATAATGTTTCCGCAAGAGTTTCGCTAGGCTAACTTTGTTAAGCACACTTGTGATTGCTATTTATTATCGTGAATAATATCAGTTTCGTAGAGCAACACTTTTTTTTCAGCGATACCATTAGACTAGCATAATAGCCAACACTGTAGTTCATAGTTTATATTTAACGTTTTATCGTACATGTTCCTTATTTAACTGTTACATTTAACAAGTTCGTTACAATATAGATAACTACGGTAAAAGTATAATGCTAATAATTTAATATGCGGGAATCATATCCCTCTAAATTGGATTTACAAGGAAATTCAAGAGACATGAAGATATGATGTAAATTCGTGGAAAAATTGTTATATAAATTTTAAAATAATTTTTTTCTTTATTGAGAAGAATAATCTTTGTTATTTTAACAAAATGATTTAAGAATATTTTATTCAATCGCAAATTGCAATATGTCTGTGAATGTTTGTAAATTTTTCATATAGATAAGCGAAATAAAATAATTTCCATTTTACTATTCACAAGTGAAAAAGAAAAAGTGCTTGTTTTAACTCCCAAAAAATTTGAAATAAATTATTTCTTTCTTTTTTAATATAAACCACACATATTTTAATCTTTCTATTTATCTATCTTTTCAATTTTTAATGTAAGCAATAATTATCACAATGTTTTTCCAGAAATTGCTGGAATGTTTTAAGAAGACTATCGCGATGTTAAAAATGCATTCGGCTTATTGTACACATAGTGCATATTGTGAAAAAATGATCTCTTATAATTAGATTTTAACCGATACTTTTACAATACAATAATGATAATCTGCGATACAACGTGTGCACTACAACGCTTCTACTAGCGACGAAAGTTATCGAGGGAAAACAAAAGCATCCAATAGAGAGATTAGAAGGAATTTCAATAGTTCGACGCGCTCCAATAAATAGTTACAAGTTGTATGAAGCGCTCTTGTACGGAACGCTGTATTAACTCTTTACTCCCGCGGACGATTTGCATTATTTCAAATAGCAGTTTCAGCGCGCGGTATACAGCGGCTTTTATCATAAATACAAATTCCGAACTTGGAGGTACAAAACTGCATCGTTATCGCAATGGCAAGATCTCGATAGCATTACGCGACGAAACATAACAGCAAAGATAATGAGAAGCATAATTGTGACGCTAATGAGCGTTTTATGATAAAATAGAGCGTTTTCTCGCACAATTTTACTTTCGGTTTTTACTTTCAATGCATTTTTTTCGCTTTCCTACAAAGCTGTGAATAAGCAAAGATAGTAAATCATTCCTTTCAATTTGCTAATGAGAAATATATTGCACGTTTCTTTTGCATTAACGAAGTTAGCGAGGAAGATTGAAAACAAGTAGAGAAAATAAATTTTTTTCCGTGCGCGTAAAGTCATAACTCAACATTTATACTTTTGTATAAGACTATTATAACTTTTGATATAATCTATCGTCGTCTGAAAAAATATGAACGTGCTTAAAAATAGTTTATAACTTGTTCGGATAATTTATTCTTGCTTCGAGAAGATACGAGTGCCTGTCTTCGGTTGGAATATATTAACGAAGATGGAAGAGACGTCCTGCATCGGTGAGTGCATGGAGACGATGGATTTTCTTTCCTCTTTAGTTACTTTCGTCGGTTTTCTTCCACACTAGCAACTCCCTTCTTTAGACGCCGACACCACCAGCATACCGAATAGAATAAAATAGCGATTAATCATGGTCGTACGGATGGTGGTGAAAAATTCTCGAAGAATGGAACCGCGACGTTGATTACATCCCGAAACGATGACGAACGAGTTTCGATCGATTCTCCGGGATTTTGTGGCGCGAAAATTATTGAAAAGTGTTAAAGAGCATATCGAGGAGTTTGAGCAGTTTCGAAGTTGGTACTTTGGAGACAGACATATACATCAATGGATATCACCCTGGAGACGATCAGTTTTTGTGGATGACATGTAAGATCCTACGACAGAGAATTCAGGTATCGAGAACATGAAACCCGATAGCAAAGATATTCTTCGCGAAAGAATTTTTTGTAAATCTTTGAAAAAGATATAAAAATTTGTTTCATTAATTAAAATTACATTAAAGTATTAAAAAATGAGAATATTGGAATATGATACTACTTGGAACGTGTGTTGCATGTTATAAACTATATTATCAAAAAATCTGAAAAAATATTATTCACATCTCAACGGATATTCAATAGATTCGTGAATATAAAATCCAATAAGTTAATTAAAAATAATTGATATTTTTACATTATTTATTTTAATCGATTTCTCATAAAAGTCTTCTTATGGTTGATTTTTCTAATTAGATATATGTAATTTTAATTGATGAAAAGAAATTATTTTTTAAATTATGGAATGGAAATTGCTATTTAAGATTATTTTTTTAGTTATATCTATGCAAATTTAAGATATTTTAGATTTTTTTGAAAGTTTGTGCATGTATGTTGTGGAACGTTTTAAAAAAAATGCCGACATTTCAGTATACATATGTATGTATACATAAATATATAATATGCATATGCAAATATTTTTATTATTTTGTTTTTGTAACATTATGACTGTGATTGCTGGAGTTTTTACATGTTTCTCTTTCTAGTGAGATATCAAATGGAAGGCTGCGCATATTACAAAGTAATAGCCGATAATTATATTAAGCGCTCCAGGCGTCTGCCGCAATTTACTTTTGCTTATATCCGACCGCGATTAATTATATACGTGGATATTAAGAAGTTTGCGTATCGAGCCGTGGTGCGCCGCGCCGAGAGCAAGTTTTAATAAGCAACGGGAAATGATTAGTATATTAAAGTATAAACGAGTTTTCGTGACCGCGCACGCAAGTTTTACCGATGAGAATGCATTTGTATGCGGCACTGTATTTATTTCGATTCAAATGCATTCGCGTGCGACGATGCACTTGTCTCGTAAACGGTTCATTAAACGCGAGAGATGACATTAATGTTGAACAAAAGATGGCTATTGAATCGCTCGTATTCTTCGAAGTCGCCGGTTTTCTTTGAGAGACTCACGTAAACTTTGTCGGCCGGGAGTTTCTACGAGTTTTACCAAGTATGCTACCGCAAAGCACGCGGCGGCGTAACAATGACGTTGTCGTATAACAGAAACTTGGCGTCCATCCTAGCTGACGGACAGGAAATCTCGTTTCTCTTAAAAACGACGGTTTTTAAGAGCAACAGCCTAAGGACATTTTCCAAGCTCATATTTAAGTAACAACTTAAACAACGTTGAAAAGTGGCCCTTACAAAGAATTTTCCAATTACTGCAGGGAAAATTATTTTAAAAAACACATAGGCATATATTTTTTTCTTTCTCTCTCTAAATTGGAGCAATTCCTGACAAATCATAAATTGTACACTAAAATTTCGCAAGTTTTATATTTTCAAACTTTGTTATTCCTCTCTGTTATATTTCTGTTGTAAAAACAGTCAGTTATACGCATTCGTTATAACGAATATATTCATATGCATATTGCTGCCTTTATTTTGTTTAATATACTCAATGGATGAATATTCGCATCGGTTGGCTGCATGAAAGATGCAGCGAGAAATGTGGCCACTGAGGTTTATTAGAGAGTAATATATGCAACTTTAAAATTCAATAACAAACGCAAAAATGTATACGCTGCTAATATTTTAAAGCTTTAAAATAGTAAAATATCCTACATTAAATTAAAATAATTTATCTCTCATATGCATTTGCCTTGTCGTATTATACAACAGCTCATTGTCCTGTTCATGTCGCTTTTGAATTATAGGTGGAAAGTTCTGTAAAGTCTAAATTAAATTTTGTGGATGTATTACTTTACAATCAATTCTCTACTATGGCTTCGCGTGATCCTCTTACTTACACAGCAACTTGCCGGATACTACGATCGAATATACTTTGAAACGAAAAATTAATTTAACAATATCTATTTTTCCTGAAAAATAGCAAAGAATATTTTTTAATGGGCTGTTCAAATCATATTAATGAATAACACGAAATATAAAATAAGTGAAAAAAAGATATTTATGTATGATACATCGATTACGAAATGTGAAAAAATTGTTGATTAAATTTTTATAATAATTATGACTAAATGCTAAATAAATTTACTTACAATTAGTTAAATTTTAATTAATATATCACTATTTGGGAAAATGCTCTTTGTGCCATTACGGATTATTCTTGTCTCCGTTCGTGAGCTATATTTCGTAATTACTCTTTAACATTTTGAAGCCATATCGCTTACTTGAACATTAGATATTTGCCCATCGAAATTCGATGGTAAAGTGTCATTCGAGCAGTTGAGCGGCGAACTTTTGAAGTTCGTGGAGTTTCAGGAGTATTTTACTCACTCGAAGCAAAGTACTTTTACTCACTCGAGAGTGGAAGAGAACCTTGGTCGACGAACGGGAGTACAGGGGTTGGAAAGACACGGCGAGCCTAACATTCCTCGTCCTTGCGTGAAAGATTGGGAACGGCACTTTCCCTTTTTCTCCTTATCTTCTTTGCGTTCTTTCATGTCCGAATCCCAATATTATACGATGCACTATATGTATTCTTATCGCGTGCAGAGAAACAATCTCCGTTTCGGAACAAAAGACTATATAGGATATGAAAAATAATAAAAAAAAAAGATAGATCACGACCACTTCCGAAAATGAGTCGCATTTCATTCTGGTTTTCTTCCGTCGCTTCACTCGTCGTTCCTCTCCTGTATGTACATACATACATATACTATCGCATTTCGCTTATTTCGATTTTCCTGTCATTCGCATGCCACGAATTTGCTTCGCCATAAAAAATGTACCAACAATGCTCTGCATATTATGGCAGTATATGAAGCTATAATATACGTATGTACATTGCATTATTTTATGTATATGTAAAAGATTCGAGTGTACGTATCCACTCCACAAGATCGCTAACGCTTAAAATACATCGCTCATACATAAATATACTCCTTCGACGATAAAAACGATGTTTAAAACTGTCATTTATCGACGTGACTTAAATTTCTCATTAGTAACTTTGAGATAATTACGAAAGCGTTTCGTGACAGCACGTTTTCCTACTCTAGCGTCATATAACAAACTTCACAGCGTGTATTGCTGCATTTACATGCGGAAAGTTGATGCGCACGTGCAGAGAGCAGGGCATTCCTGTTTTGCATCGTGTTCGTTGTCGCTTTGTCGCCAAGTTTATTAGAAGATGGCTTTTTGTTGGAATGCCTTTATCGTACAGTCTTCACAGTACAGGGAAAAGTTGACTGCAGAACTCACAGATGCATTTTTCTTTTTGTTTAAAAGGATATGCCCTTGGGATCCAATCCCTTCTTTACGATTATCCTTCCTTAAGCGAAAAATCATCCTCCTAGCAAAGTTGTATTTGATAAATTTATTAATTTTCTTCAGTTGCTTGAACTGAAGAATCTGGATATTATTGTTAATATCAAGACGATGCAAAACTGACAAAGGATCATAATTGTGTGTGTGTTTTTGAAAGCAATAATAACGTTAAATTAGAAAAGTTTGGAGAAAATGGAGCAAAAACTTTTCGTTTTATAATGAATTCTTTACTTCACTTGGAGACAGTTTATACAAGTAAAACAATGAAATTTAATAACTTTTCCCATTAATAGACGATACTTTTGTAAAAGTATAAGGCATACTAATTTCATTTACTACAGCATACTTCTTATATTCGATACTTCGTTACGATGTCTCCTCGAGGATTATAAGAGTCGCTATGTACCTGGGCTCGTAAGTTTTCAGCTTCCGTTAAAACCCACTTCCGGTATAAGCTCACGAAACGAGACGATATTCCTCGCTCTAACGAGTTTTCCGCGTCCGTGAATAGTTATTCGTTGCCAAAGGATTTCTTGGTTTTGCCATGACTCCACTGGATTTCTGCCTTCGGGCACTTCCGAAGGTGGCTCTCTCGTAAGAGCGGAAACAACATCGACCCTGATACAAATCTACCAGGGTATTAATATCGACACGCGGTTTAACACCCGTTAATGTATCCAGATTTTTTTATCAATGTGCCGTTACATTCTCGGAAATCTCTGTCTCGTACTTGCAAACGTGTTTTTCCGTTAACAAGTATACGATTTTAATAGAGTTCAACAGTAAAAAAGTGTTTTCTTTTTTGTAACATAATAAGTACTTATTTTAAGCTCTTTTGAAGAACTTCCGATCAATTTAAATTCATTTTTAAAGTTTTTAAAGACAAAGATCTCTCTTTTTGAATAAATCGAAAACGTTTTAATTCGACTGATGACTTTTTTCTTTTCGTTTTTACATGAAAATTTTATAATTGTACTTTATGCGGTCTACGTGTTTATTCTTATTGCACGAATAAAATGCTTTCACAGGAATCGATGATCGCGGAATAAAAAGCGATGTGGTCTGCACGTGGCGCGAACCTCGCTAAATTATGCAAGCGCTAAAAGAACTTTTAGGACTAACAAGTCGTATTGCAGCGTGGAAAACAGCGCGCATAAGAAGAGGTTGAAGTGAAAGGCAATTTGGATTCAAACACTGCGAAAAAGAGCTGGAAAGGTATTCGCAAAGCGGCGGAAGGGAATGAGGATCATTGGTGCTCGTCTGGACGGAAGGTTAAATAGTCCGAAGTCGCACGTAATCGAGACATCGAATTGCGAGCATTGGCTAAATGGTGCGGTCAAAGCCGTCGAAGGTCTAGGACACTCTACATAATCAACTTTGTGACAATTTAATGATCGATGCATTGCATACTCGCTCGAGTAATTAGTTTTGCATGTAATGTGAATATATAGCAATATTCGATCGAGTATTAATAACGATAGATAATAGAAATAATGACTCGTATAATAAATTTATGTATATGTACATATATGTATACATATAGAAATAATTGTAACGATATCGATATTTATTTTCATTTTCTATGAAACTGAATATTTCTCCATTAGAAATATTTTTAAATTTATTTACTTGTAAATGTTATTATTTTATATTAATCTTTTATTCTCATCAAGTTGTCGATGGTTAATTTTTTGTGCCAGGGTGTATAAAAATTTATAAGAAGCAAAAATAATCGGAGTATAGTATTATGGTAGAAAAAGAATTAAAAAATAAAACCGGTAAAAGAGATTGTGTCCATTGATATTCATTCAGCTAAAGATTAAATAATCCAAAAGATCTGTATGGAAAACTACCACCAGTCGCCATTGAATTGCAAAAATTTAATCTAAAAGATGAATTCGTATTCACGATTTTGTGCCGATGATGTATCTATTTTATAAACCGAAAAAGAAATTTTTATTTTTTTTATATCGTTACTATTATATTATGATAATGAAATACCGATGATTCAAGTACCTACGTGTGAAAACTGTGATCGGAAGATTGATCGAGCTCGCAGCTTCCGATCACATAAGACTTGGCACACATGTGCCGTATGTGCTATTACACACAACGGCAATAAGTTCTTTGTGATCTTCCTGACTACTATATGAGTTACCAGCAAACGGAATTTTGTTGTTGTCACTCTGCTCTATGCACGCAGTCGGTTCAAATCCGTCCGACCGAGCAACGAGCTGTTCTACTGGCACACACTCTCTGTTCCATTCTGCGTTCGACAGAAAAAAAAGAATGCAAAAGAGCGCGAGAGAGGACGAATAAACAAAGGGAAATACAATCGTGAAGCTTGATTCACTCTGTCACGAATGCGTACGCCCGGTGTTCCTTTTTCATTAACTTCGCCAATTTACTTTGGTTCCTTTTTTTTGCTTTTATTTCCCAGCAAGTACAATCGCAATTTCATCGAATTTTCAACGGTTTCGGTGAACTTTACATTTTCGAATGTTTCAAACAAAGTAGTTATATCTTATTGATATAACTCATTTCCGATATCGAGAGCGAGTAACGAAAATCAAATTTCATTAACATTATTCTCAAAACTAGATGAAAATTAAATTTTTAAACTTAAATAAGGAATGATTTAGCTGACCTCTTGCAGCTGTTCTTCAAGTGTAATCTTGGATTTTTCTGCTACATTGAGAAAGAAATCACCGATCAGGATAGCCATTAAGGAGTTCTTTCCTCGGCGGATCGCCGGAAGACGCCGAGCAACCGTCTCCTATGAGCGGTCCATCCTCGTCTCCATTCACAAGCTCGCGCAATGGCAGCACGGCACCGTTATCAGCGGCGAGAAGGGAGCGTAGAGAAAGGGTGGAGGGTGTCCGCGAAGAGTGGTATGCTAGCGTGGAGAGTACTATATTTTCCCCCTAACCTCCACCTGTGCCACCCGGCACGGCCAAGCGACCCTTGGTGCTCACGCCTCCCACCCAATTGGGGATTCGATCGACGTCGGGAACTTCCAGCCGTGACCACATAACCCCGTGGTGGCGCCTCTGTTGGGACGCCCTGTAAACACGGCGAGAAGCTGCTAGCGTTGGAGGGATGAAAAGAGAGAAAGCGATAGAGCGCTAGAGCGCTAGAGGGAGAGAGAGGAGAGAGAAAGGGGGGAATAGAGGGGGAGAGGGGAGGGAGAGAAAGGGAAAATGAGAGACGGAGAAATGGGCGGATGTATATATATATATATATATATCTCGTCGCGATCTCGCCCCGCGTTACTACCCTCATCAACCGTCACGGAGATTCCGACCTGCGCGGAGGAGAACCACTGCGCGAAAACGCAGGATCTTAACACAAGGACATTTCTATGTGAGTATAGTCTCCCTATCCTTGTATGGGTGCTGTATGTGAAGGAAAACGCGCGATGATGTTTCTAGAAGGGGTGTATTGGTAGCGGCGTGAAGGACACCGATGGCGATGTTGATGCAGATGTGTGAGGGTGTTATAGCGTTCGTGGACGTCTCCACGTTTGCAAAGGTGTCGGTGGATATGGATTGTTGGTGGTGGTAGTAGTAGTAGTAGTAGTAGTAACGTGTGCGCTGTGACGCGCGCCAGTGGATCTCGCCGATCGAGTACGTGATGGTCCATGATTTTGCAGGAGGTTGCAGTAGCGCGGCTATCTCTGTCTATATTCATAATACATCAACGTTTCGCGTGACGTCGATATCGGACTTCCTACATGATATCGGTGCGAGACACTGTACATGCTTGATAACGTAACAGTCTGAACGGCGATGATTTTCAGCTGCTATTGACGTCAGGATTATGCCACTGTTCGAGACAATGATTTATTTCTAATGATTATAATTGATGCCGAAATTCATCGAAATATCGTTAGCACATTCTAAACTTTCGCTAATCTGGCCAGAGCTTGCGTTGTAATCACTAACGATACCAGCAAAGCTTCTGACTCATGGTGGTAGCCGAAAGTTTCTCCGACACACAAACGCCCTTCATGGTTTCTCACGGTACTCGGTTCTCATATACCTTTCGCTCGTCCATGTTAAACTCGCTGTTGGTGTAAGGACGTTTGCGACGCTCATGGGGAAGGATCTTCGTACACAGACGTGCCCGGCTTCCAACACTATCTTCATCCTTTTCCATCCTCGCTATGTTCGTGTCGAGTCTTCTGCCGGCGTTGGAGTCGCTGATGATGGTGGTGGTAGTGGTGGTGGTGGTGGTGATGGTAGTGGTGGACGAAAAGGGAGGTTGGGAGCGTGCCGGTGGAGGTGGATGACGTCGACGGCGGCGGCGGCGGCGGCGGCAACGACGGCAGCGGTGGTGGTGGCGGTGATGGTGGTGGCAGTGGCGGAAGGTAGTTTCTGGGCGGTGGAGGGCGCGGATCGTCGTCCGCAAAGCCGTGCGTTCACCCCGTGCCGCGACGACAACAGGGCGTCGTTCGTTCTGGTGCGAGCGCCGGGAGTCCGCCGGGGGTTAGGCTTCGTCGTTGAACTATCCTCGAAGCCTAGCGGGTCGAACCGATCGAATCGGTCGTGCGGCCGGCTGCGCGTACTTGGAATCCTGTGGTCCGCGCGGAGAACCCGGATTCCTGCGGACTGATTTGCGCCGTGTCAAGACGACTCCGTGCTTAGCTCGCAGCGATCGGTGGCACGTTTCCACCATCGTGCACCACGTGGCTACCGTCGAACGTGGCGATCCTATCGCGGCGCATCACACCTGGAGCCTCCAAGTTGGGCAGTGCCCTGTGTCGCGCGTGGGAACTCCTCCGCTACAGGATTTGCGTCAAGACCTTGTCCACTGAAATACGAAAACAGGCGAAAGATCTTGCGGTCAAAGTTTGCCGTCGGACCGTGTCATATTCTCGAGCTTGGATATCGACGAAGCGGAACAGGCATCCGAGCTAAAGGAAACTTGATCAAAGCCGTCACTTTTGGACGGTGAAAAAGTTCACGCTCGAGGAACCGTGTGGACGAATAAATTTCTCGTATGATTGACTGAACTCGCATGTCGAAGAAAATCGTCACCATAAAGAACGTCACGTGGCTCTTTAGCTTTAGACGATCTACGTCAACGAGAGAGGAAACTGCCGAAGCAAAGTCGCGAATTTATTTGAATCGCTAAGAATGATTGGACGCAAAACTCATGCGGATGTAACGTGAATGTTAAATCGCCCGACGTTGGATTAATCGTTAAGTGTGTGTCTCATCGGAATTATATATTGGAATTCACTGAAGCGAGTTTCACGTGTTACCGGAAGTGGGTGGATCTGCTAGATGATGACGCGAGGAGCCTTGTGAAGTGAGATACAAGATCAGCGGCTTTTGTGAGGTGACGGCAAAAATAAGGGCCAGAGTGTAAGTGAATCGAGTTTCAACCGACAGGTCTGTTTGATCGTCGGTTCACAGGTCAATCGCCAGAGATTGCCGCACGATCGACCTATTTTGGATTACCCTGTATAAACGTCGTGGATTCGCGCCCTTCGTCGGTACGGCGAGCACGTGAATCGTCCTTTAAAGCGAGAGAATCGATCGGACCGCTTGCGTACAAAACTCGGTGGACTGGTAAGTTCCACGAAGAGGTCCGCGAAAACTCGTCGGGAAGACGAGCGTAAATGGGTCTTACTAATCAGACCCATTTCTCAGAACTCAACTTAACGCGATAAAAAGGAGAGTAATTCTTATAAACTTTCTATCTAAAGATTACATTGCTGGCGTTATCTTGAATGAAAACGTTCGTAAAACGTTTTGTTTAATGTTCCCAAACTTTAAATATGACTGATATTCCAACTTTTCTAACTTTCCTGAAGAGGGTTCGAGGGAATTCTGATTGACAGAATCAAATAATTTTTTAGGGACATTCGATAAGCAGACAGTTGAAAAAATGAATAAGTTGTAGGAATTGGAGGGAAGAAACTCTTCAAAGTTTAAGAACACGCGACTGTATTTATTGATACTGTCAACCTGTGTCACTTTTTTGACGAAGAGGAAATATTGTTCGCCACTCGTCGCTGTCGGTCGTTATTAATGATTGCTAGTCGTCGGTATTGTTATCTGCGCATAATAGAGGCTTGACTAAATCCGATAGTTGTGTTCTCTACCGTTACCGATTTAGTTAATTTCAATTATTTTGTCATTTACAAATTTATGTTATTAAGAGTGCTTTAATGCTACATGTATTAATAGATTCAAAATTTTGCTTAAATTGAAATAAAAAATTTAATTACGATATTATATATTATAATTTTTCTATAATTTATTGTAACCACGAATTTTGTATAAAGAGGAAACAATTGCGACATTTAATCTGTAGAACTACAATTAAAAAAACAATCAAATAAATTTTTTATTTTGATAGAAAAAAGAATTTGCAGTCGTATCCTTGTGAATAAGTCAGTATTATTGAAAATATTATAACAATTATCACAGGCTCTCTCTCATGTACTCTCATATACTCTCACACGCAATGAACACAATTTCGGGCGTTAAGCCTTGCATCTCGGGCGAGGTGAGAAAGCTCTTGTTTACGTGAGCATAGAACCACTGTAAGCATTGACGCGTTCAATTAACCACCCGCTAGGATACTTGTGAGCAGTATCGACTTTACGGAGTTCCTTCTCCGTGATATATCGAGAAACATAAACGTATGAAGAATCTCTTTTATAAATAAACCATTTCAATATCGACATATTGCTCCTTTAGAAAATTCCAATGTGCATACGGAAAACAGTAATCTGGCGACAGTTTTCTACGAAAATGTATGAGATTGTTGCAAAGTCGAAGATGTAAGAAGGAAAGTTACGCGTGTTTATGGATTCATCTTACAGTTGTGCTCGTTTGAATATCCTTCTCAAGTTGTTTGAATTATTTTACGGATCGCGGAACATTGTCAGGATTATCACTGTGAAAACCAATACAATGGAGGTGTGAATTTTGATGAGACATGTAGAATACATCGAGATTTTTAAAAAAGTATTGAGAAACCGCTGACTGGAGCTTATCAATACATCAAACGATGTTTTAGACACTATAGTTATTGCTTTATTAAAGTATAAAGAAACAGAGATATTTCATTATTTTATTATACAAATTGCTTATATATTTTCTAAATAATTATTTTTATTTAGATTAGAATGATGTTACATGCGTAATAGAGGACAATTATTTAATAAAAATAGAATATAAAATATTTATGAACATTAAAGCATCCGTATTTAGTTTAAATGATCCGAGTTTTAATTATTTATTCATATTGGTAGAAATGTGCTTACACTGAGTGTGAGTGAAATTTGCCTTGCTCAATCGGTCGATTCGCTAGACGATTACGTTAAATGCTGCCGAGAAATAATAGCAGTAAGAAATCAAATTGTTAAGATAAAAAAAACACATGTAATGGTGTGTAATTAACGAATTGAACAAAGTGATTATTGGGCGAGAATTATGCATTCTGCGAAATAACAAGGTGCATGAGCGACACGAGGAAAACACTGGTTAATTACAAAATACATGTATATGCGTTAATACATCCAGAAGATATTCATTGCGGATTATATGTGTGCGTACGAGTATATGTACATATATAAAAAGCGAAAGAGAGGAGTAGAGGAAAGAGAAAGAGAGAGAAAAAAAAAAGAAAAGAAAGATAAAGATGGTTGTATCGCGTTTAGTTTATCGATCGTGCGTTTCGGGTATGTGCGAACATTCGTGTGAGGCACTTATTTGAAATCGTCGCGCGTGTCATCGGACCTCGGAAAGATTTGCGCTGCTGTTTGAGCGGGGCGGGGCCACTGAATGTATCCGCGACAGAAAGGAACATCCGCGCCTTTAATTAAAGCCGTTCGCGCTCGAAGACATCGTCGGCGAAATTGATTATCCGTAATTGGGACTTGACGCACAGCATAGCCGCTGGGCTCACAACAGCAGCGACTAGACAGCCTGTATCGGAAGTCGACGTCAATAAGCCTCAGCGCAGTACGCTGCCATACACAGGCGATCGGGCGGATTACAATGGCCGGCCGCACAAAAAGCGATAGCGAAATAGAAACGTGGAAATCGGATGTGGCAGCCCGGTTATACGCTCGCGAATGCACCGATGTCGTTACATCGATTCCATGAATACGATCACGAAAAATTCAGCGATCTCATATCGCCGCGTCGATATGCCGCGAATACTTTTAGATAAGGTTCCGTTTTCGAACTTGTATACTTGTATTTCTCTTTTCGTTATTAACGGCGTTTCTATTATATCGTGCCCTAATTCTAGTAATGTTTAACATTATTATAAAATTTATGAGCGAGGTATTTATGAGCGAGATTCTGTATTTTATTAATAATACATTTATGACTTATTCTAAAGAATGCTGAAATGTTTTAATATGCAACACAGTTTTGCTGGAATAAGTAAATAGGTTTGCACAGATCCGTCATGTCTTTGAATTAAACTAAAACATGGTTGATTAATTTATTGTATAAGCTTTAATCGGGTAGACGACATCCATATAATAGATAAAGAGAAATAACGAGATTTATATCAGCTAATAGTTATCATCAATTTATCAACTTTATCATCGTGGTCAGTGTGCGTTCGATATTGAATTTGCAAGAGAGGCTTTTCACCGGTGGGTTTAATTTTGTTGATATTTGCAGTATCTCGACATGGTCGTCGGTCGTAACGAGAGCATTCATGCTCTGAAAGCGCAAGAAAATAATGAAAGTACGATTTACGAAAGATGCGATCGTTTCTCGATCGGAAATACACACGATATAAATCCAAAGATGAGTCGTTCATAAATGGGATATCTGCATGTTCTGTATGTTGTAATGTATCATAATGTTTGGAAGGAGGAATAGCGCGTTTTTTTTTATCGACGAAGCAGTAAATCGAAAGTAACGTCCGATAAAAAGACGAATCATGTAAACTCAATAGCACTTAATCGACCTCAATGCATTTCCTAAAAATATGCATCTTTATTAATCAAATAAAAATACATATTTTAATTGCTTATTTTTGCATATAATAGAAAAAAAAATTGCTAGAGTGGAAAAAGACATTGCGATATTCGTGTGCGTTTTACTCTGATAAAAAGAAATCAATTTAACAAAAACAATTGGTTAAAAACGATACATTTCAACATATAAATTAGCTTAGCGATTTAGTTGTTTTTCATATTGTTTTTATCGCATATATCGAATATATAAATGCAATAAATATATTTTTACTTTTTTAACTTTTTATTGTTATTTTTTTTGTGTCAAGTGATTTTGTATCTAAAACAACGTTTTGATTTATTAAATTGCTTTGAAGATGATGCTCATTATACAGGCTGGAAGTCACTTTGTTTCTAAATGGGCGTGCATTATGTTCATAATGAACAAAGAAGATGGCATTCCCTCTCGTAAAAGAAATTCTTGCAACGTAATAGCATATTCTCCATCTTCCACTCACACATTTTTCAGATCGATAAGGAGCACTGTTTCAAATTAGCCGAAAGCACAGCTGTCTCTCGCTGAAACGAGATGCGAGGCGATGTCGCGTCGCAAAGTCTGTCTAGAAAACGTATTATTTCTCCATTTACTCATGTCGGTTGCATTCTCCGTTTTCTATGACTTTCTAGAAACATTCCAAAGTTTCGCGTTCTACGATCCCTACGCTCTACATGTTCCATCGAAACATTTCCAGCATGTTTCACAGAATTTCGGTTATAATATTGCATATAGTTGCTTGACCTGAAATAAAATTTACAGCCGTGATCACGGTAGCAAACACCTCTCAAAGTTCCTACGATCTTTCTCGCTCGATTTTTCAAAAAATATGTGATGCGATCTCGGAGAATATACGGTCGCAATTTTTATAGAGAAATATTCTTTTTCCCAAGCTCCCTTTTATATTTGATAAAATCTTTCGCAGCTATCAATATTTGAATTATTTAAATACTCTACATGTCCGCACTTAAATTATGCACCTTTATATGGTCTTCAAAATGTCCTTTTCATTATTATGCAATAAAAATTTACGTATTTATTTATCTGTAAAAAAATGATACTCCTCTCTCTGGTAAGATGCAGTCGAATTGAGAAAATTACCATTCCGTTGCTTATTTTTCTTTTTACATTCTTACTTGCGATCGACAGTCTTAATAAGTAATATGGAATCTTTCCGAGTTTATACATAATTTCTAAAGTATGTACATTGTAATAAAGTTTTCCTGACATTTTCTTCGCGTGGATAACTGAAAATTGTTCGTCTCTCGAAGATGCACTTGCGCGCGCAATGGGAAGAAATATCGCGTGTCAAGATATTCAAGGAAGAAAATTGCGAATCTCCGCTTACACGTGCAAGTATCCGTTTACGTGTTATAGAGTCTATTCGACCATTTCTTATTTCCGTTTACGTATTCATGAAGATTCAATTAGAAGACAAGGCTGACGACTTAATATCGTTCACGTTCGATGTAGCGTGTAAGCAAAGTTAACCGTTTACCTGAATAAAACTACGGGAGAATAGTTCCACATTATCCCTCGTCTCTCCGATGCATTACTTTCTCGTTATGGAAGAAGCTGCTATGCCGTATGTATGTTATATTGTGCGAGAAGAAAGCGGGAACGCGCGCGTTTCGTGTAGATTTATATTTTTCGTTTCTCAGTCCAAGTTTCCTGCGGGCAAGGCGTCTTCCGTTTATTCGTAGTTGGGGCAGTATAAAATGCTTTTGCGTAAAAAGTATTCTCTTTACATAGAATTTTGCTCCTGGCTTTATTCAATATAAGCATAAATAAAGAATGAATTAATATTTAAATGTTATCAAGATTAATTATTATTAATGTCAAAAAAATTCTAATAAACTCTTCATGCCAATATAGATAATTAAGTTAAATAATACACAAGTTATTATCAAACTAAATTAATATAATACACAAGTATTATAAAAATATGTTATATAAATGAATATTTTGACATAATAAGTATGGATCTATGTTTAAGCGTGCCTTAGAAAATAACGTTTGTTTCGTCTTTCTGATTCACTTGAAATCTAAATCTTGATGCATTGGCAATTTTGTAAATTTAAAAGCGTCACATCTCATAAAGCAGCTTTGCTGCTAGACAGTCATAATGATGGCGCATCCATCTTACATGACCA
Source organism: Tetramorium parvispinum (assembly GCA_011638315.1). NCBI lineage: Eukaryota > Metazoa > Arthropoda > Insecta > Hymenoptera > Formicidae > Tetramorium > Tetramorium parvispinum. The sequence goes on along the minus strand of VBVR01000472.1, from coordinate 13,573 downwards.
TAAAGAGATGAAAATTGACGCGTATTTCGCTTCAACGGGCGAATTAACCCATCTGGTAAAGTGCATTTAATCTTAACGAGTAATTTATTTGAGCGAGTTTGGAATTCTCTTTAATGCATTGCAGTTTCACTAAAATGTTAATATGAGATACCGTATATATTTCCACGCCGAAATTTTACTCGAAAATTGTGAATAAACTGCCGTTATAAGCGCATTATTCCATTAAAAATCTGCACGCATACTAGTACAAATCAAGAAGCATCGAAATGTTGCACACGGGGAGAAATTATTTAACAAGCGTCCTTCTCGGGCGTTTGCGAGTGCCATTACACGTTATTACCATGTGTCTACTACTTGGGGAAGAATGAATAAAAACCATAAAATCACACTCGTCATGTCCTCATTCGTGTCGTACAGCACAGTTTCAGCAGCTGTAAACTTGTGTAGTTAACGATAAAATCTGATTTTGTGTATTTAAAACGGACGCATTCCGAGCGTGTGCGTCTTGTACTCGCGAGGCACGCCGAAGAACGCGCGTGTTACACGCGTACGCTTTGAAATCTGAAAAATGCGAGTAGGTGGCGGTTTATATCCCAGCTCGATTATTCGCGATATATTCGGAGTTGAGGAGTGGAAAGCGTCTCATCGATCACTCATCCCGCGGGAAGTCCTACAGAAATTTATACGAACACTCTGGTGCATGCTTTGCCAACTGGTATCTACCAGCGTTGATGTATTCGTTCCCTTCCTCCTTGCTTGATTCACATCATGCTGTTACTATTGATATATTCGCAAAGGACGAAAATGCTCAACCTGTCGCGAAAGCAAACGATTACTTCATTTCACTACATACGTTTATTTTTGCACTCATTCATCTCTTGCGATATTCATTCTGCGCTTGTTAACTCTATTCGACGACTGATGTGGCGACGACGTTATCAGACTGTCTTGAATTTACCAGAATGCCCGAGCTGCACGTTTACGGGGAAAGTTTTCGGCCGGTCAGTTACCCTGAAATAGTGGAGACACAAGGGTAGACAATTGGGGTCAACGTTTAATATCAAGCGCGCGCTCGCCGCATTATATATAACGCTCCAGCGAAATTCATTATCGAATTTATGTTTTCTTACATAATTAATAATAATATATACCACACAAGAATTTGCTGTAGAATTTTAACGTTTATAATAATTTGCAAACATAATTTATTTTCGAAATTGCAAAGATGTTTTCTTGTTACCGCACCTTCTTGTAATCTTGAAATATTATCAATGCTATATACCGACGCTGTTTCATTTCAAGTTTTGAAATAGCATATCTTCAAAGCTAAAAAGAAAAAGCATATCTTGTCTCTAAAATAAGAGGAAAAGCACTCTTTCCCAGGAGAAAAATCTTTCTATCTAGAAGATAATTTGATTATACAAAGCTCATTTTTCTGTGAAATTTTTTTCTGTGTCTAACACATTTTAAAATGTCTAAGATACTTGAAGTTTGAAACGAATTACGTTTTATGCGGTTGCATAAAAACATAATATATCCCATTTGCAGAATCAACTTGCAATATTAACGCAATGCAATATTACCAATTTAAAATATTACGCAGCAGTTATATTTGCAGAAATGTGAAAATATCTCGCAAACTGTACTCATGTGTATTTACGGCGATATTTAATTGTAAAAAAATCAATACTTTTTTATACAAATGATACGCAAGATTGAAAGATGACTCGCTTAGCAATTTTGTCAATATCTGTGATCACGTATTTGCGATCTATTGAAAGTCGATTTAATTTTTTTCCTTATACGCGTGATCTACATTCGTTATTGTAGATCACGCTATATTAAGCTTTTCCTTTTATTACATGGATAGAAAACTTGGGCAATAAAGATTTAAAGGGAAGCGTTTTATTATGTATTACGCATTGACATATATCGTTGCGAAGTATCTCGCTTAGTGTTGATGTTCTTATTATCGACAAAACGTAAAACGGGATACTTTCACCATAAATTGGCATCTCGAGCTCGATAGAGGCAGAGACATTTTGACGCTGAGACACTTTATTCAGCACATCAACGGCGCGATGTGGTTTTACCAGATGTTATCACGAACATGTCACCATTAATTGCCAATAATTGATTCATTGTGCGCTAGATATTGCTCTTTCTGTTTTAATTAGTTATCGTGATCGAGTTAATTGATTTAATTAATCAGCTAGTAGGTCAAATGAACTCAACTCAGCCGGAGCATCGTCAGTCATTATATTCATATTGGATAATTAATAATTGCATTTCATTGAAAGCAGAGAAATGATTAACGATTCAATTATAGTGAGACGTATATCTTGAATTTTTTACGTACCCATTTTGAAAAATTATTTATGGTAATTTCATTGATAAATTAATTTTGTTTTTAAATTTTTATACAATTCAAAGGAAATGCATTAATTTTCAGCATTTCGATTCATATTTTGAGAAACTTGTCTGTGTTATAAGATATATCCAATGAACAAATGTTATCATTACGATAGTATCGTGTAAATAATATTCTGAAAGTTTCTCCAGTAATTAACAAAACTTCTATTAATTAATAGTAAGCGGTTATCCATTATACCATTGAAACGAGAATTATTATTCTCGTTTGCTTTATTTGCTTTTTCAAATAAACGATATCATTATTTGTTAATAATTGATTGACTTTTCAAAGTAAAAGCGAGGAATATTAAAATTATCTTTTGAAATATATGATATATGTATCTAGAAACGTGTATTTTCTAAATAAACCGTTAAATGTTCAAGCACTTAAATTTACAATCGGTGCAATTAAATTGAACGTGACAACAGAGAGGATTCCCAATCCGTCACGCCAGGTTTCCAAGCCTTTTCCATCGTGTCAATCAAATTCGGTTAAAAATTAAATTAAACCGTCCTCGCGATCTGTTAAAATTAAACGAAGTATACGCAGAGTGGGGTGCTTGGTACGGTAGTCTCACACTCGGTGTACGACTCGTGAACGCCGAAAAAGCGAAGCGTTTTATCACAACCCGATGTAACTTTAGCGTGAAACGAGCACGCGCGCCTATTAGGATATTATCACTATATAGCGCGGCGCCGCGTCGCGTCGTGCCCGCGCTACGCTCGCACCACTGAATCACTCGGTTTACGCGGTGGCAACGTTTTCGCGGAGCCACTCCATCTGTAAATTAACGGTATAGCGAGAGGAGCGACGCGCATCGATGGAGAGTACTTTCGCCTCGCGATATTTTATCGTCGGAATTCGGGTCTGCTCGATCGGGGGTGAGCTGTCATTGTCGCGGAACTAACTGACAAGTTAATTACGCCGTTGTCGAGGCGCATTGTAGGGGAAAAAAGAGACCGGGTGAAAGTGTGTACCGTTGACGCCTATTTCATTAAAGCCCATTTTTAATTATGGAAAGATCTGGCTAATTGCTGCGATAAATGTTAACAGGAATTCATGTCATTTAACGATCGGACCTTTTTCGATCGCGTCCAAGTGCTTTTTTTTACCCGTTTCATCAATATCATCAATGCATATGAAAAGATATATTATTTTAAGTGTAATTGGATATCAGTCGATGATAGAATTTCAAGAACAGAGAAATGCAAGGACTACGAGTATTTGCAAGAGATAGTTTTATTTCCCTATATCGATAACAGAAGTTATAAATGAGGAATGCACGAAGTCGACATTACACATGCACGCGTAAATATATTTATTTACTTATATATGCGACAGTAAATAAACAAATACAAATAAAATGACAATTTTACTTGGACAATATTAACATAACGGAATTGTATTTTCAAACTTAATTTTTAGTTATACGTTCGTAGCATATGTCAGCATTGTGTGGCTAGTAAATCAGCATTAATGCAAATATTTACAATTGTTCATATGGTACGGTAATATTAATAATTAATATTAATAATTATTTTAATCTACGTATGTATTTATTATAACATTGCAGATTAATTCTGTTTTTATGATACATTTTGTATGATACATTTAATAAAATAATCACGCAAGTTGTCTGATTACTGTCTTTAGCAATCGATAAGTAATTACTACACTCCATAAATGACTGATACGTTTCTGCTCCATGAAAAATACGTTCATGTACCGGTGTGTTTGACTTTTCTTCAAAGTAGATAAGTGATGTTTCTGGTAGATCTCATGGAAACAAGGTACCGATGTATCATCGTATTTATCAAGAGTTTTAAAAAAATAACATTTGAGAGTTTCGAGAGAGATATTTCTATAATTTTGCTTCTGCTATTATAATTTCATATACGAAATAGAATAAAAATGCGAATTAATTTTTATAAAGTTTAACGACAACATGAAACGAAGTGCACGTAAATGGAACGTAATATTAAACACGACTTGAAAAATATTTTTTATCTACATATTTTTTATATTTCTGATATGCACATTTAAGCTTTCTGTATTTTTAACTGTTACGATAAGATCATTTTTTTGTCTGACTGTTTGGATAATTAGCTTTCGACATCTTTTTTTTTGCAATGGCGAATCAAGTCGCGATATGTGTCGCGATGTAGATTCGAAAAATTTAAGCCGGCGGTGCCGATGTATTTGTATCGATGAGTTTCGCGTTTTGCTCCTGGATGAGCGATTAGGCGAGAGTTAGGCATGCGAATTCACCGATGTTTCCGATCTGATACGATTCAATTTGCCGAACAATCTGCTGAAATATCCGTTCCTGTTTATTTTGAAATGAATGTCCGATCCGTGCAGAAGAGGAACCTTGCCCGTTTATTCTGATATCCATTAATTATTTCTAAATATCGTTATCTACCGTGGCCTTAATTTTTAAACAGGCAATCGTAAACATTTCGATCACGTACGAGGCGCAACTCTGCCTACCGAGAAGGGAGTTGCGTTCTGGAGAAATTTATCTGTTTTATGGATTTTCGCTTAGGGGAGAAATACGCATGATATATGTATGTATACGAATGGTCTCTGCATCAGTTTTAAATATTGAATAAAATAATAACACTTTTATCTCTGCACTTTAACGAAATGGGTATAAGTTGAAAAAAAATTGTGAAAATGTTATTGTTGCTCCATCAAAGATTTTGATGGAGATTTTGATTGTCAATGCGAGTGGATCGATTTATATTGCGATGTGTATGGTACATAAAGGATGAAACGAGGGCATAGTCGGTTTAACTAAACGAGAATAGTGCAGATTCGTGCGCAGCTGGCGTGACTTGATTCGGAAAACATTTGTTTTGTCAATACGACAAGAGCTTGACCGAATGAGAACGATGGGTTACGAAAAGAATTTCATCAAACGTTGATGAAAACATCAAAACGGCGATCGATGCACGATGAACGGCATTCGTGCCGCTTCGGTGATAGACACCCTTTATCGTGCTCTTGCATTTTCCTTCGGAAAATTAATTGTTTGTAATTTAAATGTTTTTCGGAAATGGAAAAACGGCGACGAGGAAGGATAGGCGATGAGGAGAGAAAGTAACGGAGAAACATTTCTCGGTCGAAGGATTCTCGGTCGGTTTTCCGACGTCGGTAATTAACCCCAACAGCTCGTTTTTGCTGTAACGTGCAATTTTTCATTTTCCGATATCGGGGTACATGAATACTTCAGTTTTAATTAAGGTGGCTATATTATAATTTTTAGATATATAAAATACGAAAATAGGAATAATCAATACAATTTGTTAGAGTATTATCTGTACTGTAAAGTATTTCTATGCGTATAAAATTTGAAAAAAATCTTAAGAAACACATTTTTTTAACAAGCAAATGATCTTAGTTTCAAATTTTCAAAGAAATTTTTATAGAAGCAGAAAAGACAAAATATTGAGATTAAAATTTATTGTGTACATATTGGGTCGTTTTATAAATAATGCAGTTTTTTTAGAGATATTTTTAAATGAAACAAAAAACTTTAATCTTTTTGTCTTAATCCAAAATATATTTTCCATTATTATTTACAAGTTCTTTTCATCTTAATCTTAAATTTTCAATTTCCTGACGATAAAAATCTTTCGGTTTTTAGTTAAAGAACAAATCAAGCTCTCTTTTATACTGTATTATTTACAGGGTGAAGATAAAAGTAGATTTACATATCTGTACGTATAATATTTTTTAAGATGTTGGCGTTGACATTGGTTAAAACGTTGGCATGAATTCCACATCTTATCAAAATTCTACCTAATAGCTTTCGTTAAAACACACATTCTAGGACAAGACACAAACTTCGTCGTGTTTAGTTCCGAGGAATCACAGGTTACAGTAGCATGTTGCAAACAAGGGTGTAACGTTTCGAGAGCGCAACGCGTCAGCCGTTATCATTAAATAATCATGTTGGCATAGTCAGATGGCAAATGCGATTCCCCTGCCGCTCTGGCAGTAATAGATGTCGGTATAAACTTCCGATGAACTACCTCTGGACCTCTGGTTACTCGCGGACAGAATCGTCTCAGGTTCATAACGTATGCAATGGTTATGACTGCTTACGAAATATGGACAGTGCATCCTAGTTGAATAATATCGCAATTTTATCCCTTGCCCAACGGAGCACGGCTGTAATAAAATCAGTTTCGTATGTACATAATGTCATTATATTTAAAATTGTAAGTAGTACATAGGCAATGGCAGATTGGATGGTTTAGGATTTTCTGAAATTGCAACAAAACACAAAAAATATTTGTGGTTTGTGAAACCTTCATGCTTTCAGATTTCTTATTTATTTAGTAAAATCAGCGCTAATAAAAAATATAAAGATTAATCTTTGTATCTTGATTTGCGTCTAAATGCATTCTAGTGTTTGATTTTACATCCTCAAGAGAAACTTTTAAAGTATCGTAAATATGATTCATCTTTTCATTTTTGTGAAAAAACATCAGGAAAAATTGCTATACTAGCAAAATTTTATTATTTTCTAACGTTATATAGAAAAGTAATAAAATGTAGCAAAAATAATTATAGAATGGAATTTTAACTTCAAATGTATAACAATAAATGATATATCTGTTGACGTTTTATTTGACATTTTGTTCCTCTATTATGGAATATATTTACAATAAAAGTCACTGATGCGTATGTCAGAGAAAAATTAAAATATATGCAATGAACGTACATATATGGGTGCGATAAAAAGAAAAAAATAAAATCTTATAGATTCAACTTATTCTCACGCTTGAGCTATGAATTCTATATTGATATCGTAGTTAGTTTTCTCAAGAATTCTTTGCAAGATAATATTATCATGCAGTTTTTTTTGGAAGAACGACGTCGCGATAAAACCGCCAACTTTTAACTGTTATTCGCACAACGTGGCGTTAACGACGCAAACGAGCTATTTGCATAGAATTCCTGGAGATCGCATCTGTCGCGAGATTGTGGGCACACTGAAAATTGGCATTAAGCTGTCCATGCATCAAATTCTGTCTGCAGAATTGAGCTTGACCCGACATGAATACCAAGTAGACGTAGTCCAGCTACGAAACGGTCAAAGACGAATGTTCGCACGCATTCGTCGTGAATTCCAGGCTTCCCATTTCCCATTCCATCTCAGAATTTCGAGGAAATTCCGTACCTGCCCGTCATAGAGGGTGATTGTCTATCATTGCACTCTGAAATTTTCGCATTTCATAAGCTACTGTATTTCAATAGATATATCTATCGTTGATTTTTTTCTAGACCATCTAGCGATCGCGATTCTATTATATTCTATTATATTATATGATGCAATGTACAAGTTTACCAAAGCTTGCCGGTAAAGATGATTATAAGACAAACTAATTTCTTAATCGAGATTTTGCGTTTGTGGTAAATTGAATGCTAATGTTGATTAATGCACTGTTTAACATTGATTCTTTAATGGTTCTCGTTTTATTGTTAAATTGTTATATAGCTTATGGAGAATTAGAGGGCAGTTTTATGGCGAGTGAGGTAACACTAAAAACGCTGCTGTGGCACAAAAATCGTACATTGCGTGTTTGCTCGACAAGATAATAAAGACTATGTATAATTATACACACACACACATACGCACACACATGTGTGATGTTGCATAAATAATTCACAGGTAATGGGATGTACCACGTGTATAATTTATTATCACTAGGACTGTATCTCATCGTTTAGCAACTGCGCCATATTTAATGTGAATGAATATTGATTTGCCTGATTAAATATTTCATTGAAACAAGTAACCGAAAGAAATGTTTTTTTTTTTATATAAAATTAAAAATTGAGTATCATGTTAATCGGCTTAATTCGATGATAATATTACGAATATACTGGTGTGTTTACAGTGAACATGCTAAATGGAATATGTTTGTATGTATATTACATTATATATAAAACTTTTCGGATCTTTTTCACTCGACCTCGATTTGAGCATCATTTGGAATTGTTTGAACCGAACATGCGCATCGATCGCCGTGGTATATTAAAGCACGAAATACATTTCGCTTCGATAATTTTTCTTCTCTCTGTTACTTCTATTCTCTGTGCACCTTCATATTCGCGGCTTTTTGTCTTAAGTCAGAGGCGTAGCCGCGCTTTTATGATCCAGACAGAGAACAGTCTGTTGTGCCGACGTAAAATACCCTCTGGATGAGCTTTTATATACATTTCATCTGAAATTCAGTTCTCATCTCTCTGTAAGAGAGTTGTATGCAAACGTGTCACGATAGCAGGATGAAAATAATCACAATTAGATCAGAGAGATTTCATTACCGAATTTCAACAAACCGCAAGTCAAGTTTTGATCGTTTAGTAACTGCGCCATGCTTAATGCGAATGAATATCAATTTATCTGGTTAAATGAAACAAGCAAGCGAAAGAATAATCGCTTGTTTTATAGAGCGATTTTCCAGTACAAAACATTTTAAATATATTACTCATTGAACTGATAATTGCGAATTTTATAAGAGTGATAAGTTGTTGCATTTCGATAACATAATCCGTATTAGCACGGAATACAAACAATTGTATTGTCCGATGACGAAGTGAAAAGTTCGAATAGCGTTAATGTGTCTGTCGTACAGTCGCCATACAGTTGGGTTGTTTTGCAAAGAGTAAATATTTTCCTAACGATTCATTCCTGCTCGACCAACCGTTTTGAGCCCATTTCCAGAGAGATTTAACTAACCAAGTTAATAGTACTGTACGATACTTTTCACATTTACTAAAAAATATCTATTTGATGATATTTTTCTTTAACCGTCAAACTGCATTTTTGTTTATAGGTCACAGATTATTATTGCGATGGACAAATATTATTCTCTTCGAGTAAAAGTTGATCTAATGTATTATGTTTTCATGGAAATTTTCCATGCTAAATATACAAGTTAAATATTTTTTATTTGCATAACTGCATGCTTTTAGAAAATGTTATGAATTTTTTATCATTTTAGATATAAAAAATTAATATTGTTATAGGGTAAAATAATCGATTTATTTGTAAATGCAATTTTTAATTTTGTATGATGTGATTGAACCTTGATATTTTTCTGACTTTTAATTGACATATTCGACTTATGTAATCACGTAATAATCACATAATAACTCATAATATCATTAAAGGCATATAAAATAAATTATTTAACTTACATATAAAATATGTAATTAAAATTTGTATCCATTATTTAATTTTAATTTATGTTTGTATTCTTGTTTTGAAAGTTTAGTTTAGAAAATGTCGATCATTATTCAGAGAGTTGATGAGGCCGTGAGATAGATTATTGGCAACAAGATTGGTATAATTAGTCCAATGCGGCTTCGTGTCTTGCTCGACCCTGTTGTCCTATCGATGCGATCTTCCATTCTAATCGCATATTCTATCGCGAACATCTATGTCGTTTGCTAATAAATATACAGCAACGCGATACGACGCGACACGATGCGATGCGATGCGATGCGATGCAATGCGAGGCGATGCGGGGCAACAGTTGCAGGCTAGAGCTGCAAGCTACCGGATTCACGATTAACGACCGGCGATGTATCGCGTCGCACAAATATCGCATCTGCCGGGTGGAGATTCTATTAGCGAAATGCCGCGTCGTTGGTTAGAAACAAGGGCTTAAGGCAGAATAATGCACTTGCGCAGACACGATTAAGTCTGCCGACTGGTTACTCCGAGTTTAAGGTAGCTAAAGGTAGCAGTTTAATGCAACAACCAACTTTAACGAGCAATAAAATTGCAAAGAGAAATGCAACTTAGAGAAGTGAGGAATGTTGCTCTACAAAACATATATTAATTTCCTACATATTCTACAGACAGATATCTATTAATAAAAGTTTTATTAACTGATACCTCTGTATAATATTATTTGCTATCAATTATTTGCTATTTGCGTTCGTTCTTTAGATACAAATCTTTTATTTTCATGAATTTAAAGATTCTACGAATCTTCAATTTAAATATTAAATTATTCTTTATGTATCATTGTGCAATATTTTCCAAACAAGAATAAAAAAATATTATATTTATTTTATTCTTGAAGAGATATGAAAACGGAGAACTTTTCTTTTTACGTTCTTATTCAACTCTCGTGAATTATACTTAAAGTCAAGGCAAGAAGATCTGCTTTAATCTTCATTTTTATTACCTTAACAAAAGTTTTAAGAAAAACTGCTCTAGAAATTTGCGCAAATTTAGTTTAAATTATATAATGTTATATATGCAATATTGTATATAAATTATATGTGTTAAAAATAATATCGTTATATGCAATCAAATATTATTCATTACGTACCTAATAGACTAAAAAATCATTATTACAATATTTAAAATAATACTAAAAATATTTATAACAATCGATTTGACTTTATGATGGCGACTTGGAAGATTCTCATTCAATAATTCACGGATTATTTTATGTGAAGTTGGGTAACGCGTTAATGTACGACTGTTAGTTATGACCCACTTGGATGGGTCACGACCGTGATTGGGATTGGTAAATTTATGTCCTATAATTTATCATGTCGTGCAAACATCTATTTAATATCACCCGCATATGTCAGCCGTCGACAAATTATTTCCCTCGAGTCGCACAGATTATTCTACGAAATCAAGCTTTATCCTGAAGTTTAACCCGGTGTTCACAAAATTCGTAACTTGGTTAAATACGAGTTCGAAAAACAATTGTAATAGATAAATAGTCGTAAATTTCGCATTCAGCGCTTCCTAACGCTGTTGTTGAAACAAAGTTCTTTCGGTTGGAATTTATCTTTACAGTAGTTGTCAGGAAAGATTTACGTTACTATCGTACTTCGCTTTACTCTTTTTGTTTTAAGAAATGTGTGGTACTACTACATGATTAACCATGTACCTTGTAACGTTTTCAGCAAACAATTGTTTTAGAAACGTGACACCGATGAACAATTATGATCTTATGAAAGATCAACCATTTATTAATTACAAATATTCGATACTCTTATGCCATATTAATTTCATGTTACATCGTTATTATCCGTTCGCAAATGCATTCATATTGACATACATAGGAACGACGCAAAATTTAACGAACCACGGGACGTAATTACCATTGAATGTGATGTGGTCTGCATTTGACTCAGTTCGGTAATAAAGTGCTAATCAACCCACCGAATAGAGTGTCAATTTGAGTGCCGAAGTCCTAGTTTCGCAATTTTCTTATTTCATTGCATAAAAGATGTCGTTTCAAAGTTACAACACAATATGCATTAAAATTAAAAGAAATTTCAGAATGTCAATAATTTACATTTTTAAGGAGTAAGTTTAAAATATGTTCGCGACATCAATATGATGCCTCTATATCGTAATTCTTGTTGATAAAAAATGTTAATAAATATAAAATATTCCTAAATAATTTTTAATAAAACAAGAAATATACTTTTTTATTAGTAAGATCTACTTTAATATTTGTTGAGATGTTTGACTGAATAGGAGAAAGAAAATCTTTTTATATGAGCAATTGACGGAACGAACGCTGACCGAAAAGATGATAATGCACTCGATGCATATCCACTGCTCCGTATGCAGCACCGCGGGGGATTGAGCCTCGCTCACGGGCGCTGCCCCTTTAACCCCTTTCGAATCTGCATGAAATTAACGCAAAGTTTACCGACCGAACCCTACTCAGCTCGTAGACAAAGTTTTCGAAGAGCTTAGGGGGCTGCGAGGATAAGGGTGACTCTGATGTTGGCGCGTGTACATATACATATATCATTATATACACATATAGGTATAGTATGTATATATATGTATATGTACATATATATGTACATCTAAGAACTAAATGTAGGAGTGCAATAATCTTGTTAGAGGATATGTTAGATCCGAGAAGTCATCGTCATATCGAGCTCTGATTGACGCCGCGAATTCCCGAGTCTCGCAATCGCTGAACTCAGACTGCGGCGAATATTCGTAGGCGTATAATTTTGTTCGTAAATCTGTTTACAATTGTTCAGTAACTTCCAGTTTACTCTCACGCCAGAGAGATCTATCTTATTATTTCAATAATTCATATAAGTTTCCGCTCGTCATAAAGTTGCAAATTCCAGGATAACTATTTAATTGAGTTTTGTCAACTACACCATTTTAAATCGGATAAAGTTGAGTTTTGTGTGCCATTAGCGTCTCATGATATTGTATTTCATTTAAATTAAATACTTTATCGACTTTTGTAATAAAAACATATGGTGCAAACTGCGTTTATATTAATTTCCCATCTTTGTTTTCATAAATCTGCATGAAATTAACGAGTATGTTTGATAAAGGAAGACAAATTTCTCATGGGATTCCTCGTGCTCTCGTTTCTAAGCATAGTAAGAAACATAGTGATGTCCAAACTCTATTCTATAGTCTATACATTGACTAACTTCTCAAGAAGAGAGCAAAATTCCTTTTTAGAAAGTTATAACTTAATTAATTGAGCGTAAGCTCTCCTTGGATAATCTATTCTTCTTTGAGTTAATAAAATATGACACAAGAAGGAGATAAATTTCTTCTTCACATTTGTCTCAATAAAACTCTCTATTTTAGGATGACAAATAATACGATTATGTAAAAATAAATTTACGATATATAACTACGGGGGAAGAGGGAGAGGGAGAGGGAGAGAGGGAGGAACATTCTTTTATGTGCTATCAACATTGTTAAAACAAATGCTAAATTCTAATTATTCTAATGCATATGAATAAGTTTAAACTGTTCCGCACATTTCTGTGCTTCCTGCATATTCATTAAAATTAATGTTTCATTTGGAATATTAATTGCGGTTATCACGTAACAAGTTCCATCAATGCGGAAAGTCTTCTACATATGGTAATTACAAAGTCATTACAATTACAACTGCTTGATTGATTATGCAATTACAACTGAATTGCTTATTTTCAATTTTGTTATCACACGTTATACATTATTTCCGGAGATTATATATTTATTTTTATTTTACTGATGTGTTATTCTTCCTTATATTTTAGATGACTCATTCATTCTATTATATTATATTTATATATATATATATATATATTTACTGCATAAAGGCGTTGCAAAATTATAAATTTTTATTC
>VBVR01000471.1:0-49408 GCA_011638315.1 Tetramorium parvispinum | reverse complement strand
AAGGTTTAACATGTAATAATAGGTGCCTTAAATATCAAACTACAATTTCCAACGTTTATTTGCATTCTAAAAGGTACTAAATGTAAAATATAACCAAAAATAGCTTAAGTGATACGCATTTGGCAACTCTCCCCTATATAAGTGACATATCAAGAAAAAAATATACACATATACTTATACTAATATCCTTGAATTTAAATAAATTAAAATATTATACGATAATTAAATTATATTTCTATCTTACTTAATTTAAACTGATTTGTGATTTATCATTTTTTCCAATAATATAGAAACGCAATTTTCTCGATGCTTGTGGACTTAATAATTATTTTTGCCAACAAAAATTTTAATATCTCGTCTTACTATCCTGGAATTATGTTATATTCTTTGAAATTATGAAACCTTTATTTTTCAGTTAATTCCTTTTAAAGATGGGATATCAAGGAAAGATATATCGTCGATTTAACGTTATCGGCAGGCATCAAGAAAAGTAGCTTAATCTTAATAGGAAATAGAGCAGTCCTTTTTGGATTATACCTCTAGGCGACAAGAAGAAAATTTCGCAAGAGCGATTTAATTTTATATACTTTCCATATATGGTATACGTTAAAACATGGAGAAAATTATTGAATGAATATATAAATGAAGGTTTATAGCAAGTTTTGTTTTACCTATAGATATTTTATAGGAGTGAATGGTATAGTCAATCAATTAATATGATTATCCGCGGATGATTATTGTGAATGCTTGAAAAGCCAGGAAAATAGTAAAGTGAAGGAGAACATTTCTTTTGTTAAAATAGAAAGTTTGCTTCTCTAATTATTTTTATTATTAAAAAATTAATATTTATATAACAATGGAATAATTAACAGAAGTCTTTTTATCACAATTTTATAGTATACAAATGCTTTTCCATAATTATTTAGTCAATTTGATTATATAAGTTCAATTATTTTAATGCATTGCATTTCTTTCAACTGACTTGTGATTGACGCTGTCAATTATCTAAAAATAAAGTAGTCGCTTAAGAAGTAAAATGTTCCCTTTCGTAGCTTGAAGCGATCGAGGATTTCGTAATCGTGATTTATTTTTGTACTCTGTCAGAAACGAGAAACGAATCTTGCGACGCGCTGCGACACTGATTAATAATGCGTCCTGAAGCGGTTGTCCTTCAATTGCGTGCGACTTTTTGATTACATGCTCCGTTTGTTTCGAAGAGCAAACTTTTATCTTAAGAAAAGAATCTCGTCGTAATTTTGCATTTTACGACTTCTTATTCTGTTGTCGTTATATTCTTTGCAATATATCATTGCGGAATTAAACTTTCCACTTTAAATCAGATATTTATATGTGCAAAAATAATGTTTCATTTTAATACCTAAATTACGTAATCGTTACATGGAAAAGAGTAATTTCTAATCGGTGCGTGAAATCCTTATAGCAAATGATCTTTATAGCAAAAAATTTTTAAATCGATTTGACAATAACATAATTTTAAAAAATTATTCAAGATAAAATATTATTAATATTATTAATTTTCCAATTTTCAGAGTATCTTGTTTGAGTAACTTTACATGAAAAGATTTTATTCTAAATTATTTACTTTTTTTATGAGGAATTACATCTTTCTTGGTTATATTGCCGGTTCGAAGACCTCTTGTATATGTTTAGCTGTTTATTTTTATTTGCCAATTAATGGACAGTTAATATTTTACAGTCAAATAATATTTGGTTCACAGAATCAATATTTCTTACCGCTTAATTTGTGTTTGCTGATTTAAACGCCACTTTTTTTTGGATCATCTTATTTATGAACATTGTATTTATGAGGGAAACTTAGAGGTACATTTCTCATCTAATTTTACAGATTAGTCGTGTAATCGCGGAGAAGAATAATGACGGAGGTCGTGTTCCGTAATTCTACCCGCCACAGTTTGGCTCTGTATTTCTCATCTCGCCGATTGATTAATCACCAAGTCAGGTTGCTCTTTAGCCGCGCGCGCATTTTCGCGGCGCGCCTCACTTCTGAAATTTATTTGTTTCACACTCGAGCGGGCGGGTGTGCCGTTCCGCGGAATGACACATAAATCAAGCCTTCGCCGAGCCGGCCGAGCCAGCCGTGCCGCCGCTCTTCTTTTACCCTCGTTCCCTCGTTCTTTCGAGAGACCGCGCGGCTCTCACGGCGCGGATCACTCTCGGCCATATACAAGAGGCCACGGATCCGGAAACAGGCGAAAGTTGTCACGGACATTTCGGGAGATGACATTTCGTAATCCGTGGAACGTAAAAAGTAAAGAGGCGCGAAAAGATACGAGCATTCATCGAGTTTCTCGAGAAACTGTGACAATGTCTTTTTCTTTTTCTCTCCGTCGACATCTCGCGAAATGTATGTTATTTTTGATCTCAGTGAGGTAATTCTGAGTAAAAGAATTAATATTTTACAGAACGCTCCATTAACTTATAAATGTATTGAAAAGGTTTAACGTTTGTAAATAGAAAGAATTTATACACATACATATATGAGCCGATATGTGAAATAATAGTTTTGTGTATAAATCGATGGCCATGTATCACATTTACTTCATAAAACAATTAGTTAAAATAATGTAAAAAATGTTTAAATTTTTTTATATTATTATAATGACAATTTAAAATAATTTGGTATGAAAGAGTCTCTTATGCTATTAAAGAGTATGACATCATTATTATAATAATTGCTACTATAACGATAAAAGATTGGGAAATTTTATTTTAGAAAATATATGTATATAACGGTACAATTGATAAGGCATTATCCAAAAAATAATCTTGGAAGATATAATAACAAGGTATGAATAAATTCATAATAAGTAATGATTGGATCTTGAATCAGAAATACGCATACTTAGACGTTAGAATGTTGCTAGACCGATTGGTTAGACACCACACTCTGTAATTAATCGGTGCCGCGATTCGATGTACGCATTCTTTCTTCCCTTTTTTGAATTGATTTATGCCTTGATCGTGAATTTTTATAAATTGATTGACGTGACACTGATTGATTGGCGTCTCTGATTAGCTAAAGAAGAAACAGGCGAATCAAAGTCGAAGCGAAATAAAAACTCAAATTTGAATCAGAAAGAGAAAAAGAGAAAGAGAGAAAAAGAAAAAGATTTCTCCGATATTGAATTATGCGATAGTTTGCCTTGCAAGACTTTATTGATTCGCTGAGCGATGCTTTCTCAGTTAGTTTATCCTTTTCGTTGGTAACCAATAATTAACAAACCGATACTGCGTTTATGTATGCATTGACATAAATTGATGAAGTAGTATGTGAAACTGTACGGCATAGCAAGTCAGGGAATAAGTTCCGTGTAAAATATTTCGTACCTTCATCGGTAATATCAATCAGAGCTTCATATATAATTAAAAATGAATCGTCGCACAAAGAGAGGATTTAATAATCCTTTTAGAATTTTAATCCTAATGGACATTGAAATTTGATAACATTACATTCATGCTTATCGTCCTCTTCTCGATGTTTACGTCAAAATTTCTGCCGAATTGCATGACAAGTGGTTCCCGCTCGGTCTTTCGTGTTCGCGAATGCATACAAAGTTGCACCGTGACATTTCATTAGCAGGCACGTTTTCTCGCGACGACGTGTCGGACTTGTTTTATCTGCACGGTCAATAATTACCGGGCACCGACGTTTACTGCCGGCCAATACCTGTTGCTCTGCTCCAGAGCTATATCTCAACATTGAACGACGCTAATGGCACTCTAATACTGGTCCGGGACACGCTCCTCGCGCGAAACGTAAATCTTCTCGCGCGTCTCTTTCTCCTGTGTTTTGTTTGTAAAGGCCGCGGTTACGAGCGGTGATTAGACTATTCTGACCGGTTACTGTTTATTAGACCGGTAACATTAGACTGGTGTTTTCAAGTTTAATGGGGCGACATGAACAGATAATTTGTAAGAAGTCTGTTAACCTACCGCGATTCTTCCTCTCTCTCTTTCTCTCTCTCTCTCTCTCTCTCTCTCTCTCTCGAATATTATCAAATACCCAAATATAATTTTCATTCGAAAGAAACAAAAAGTTTTTATGAAATTCTTAACACGGTTTAATTAATGTGGTTATATTAAAATAACTTAGAAATATAATTAACACAATATAATAAATTAAATAAATATACTATATAAAATGTAGACACTAATACATATTATTTAAGTATTGTACACATACATTGCTGTTTATGTTTTTATTGCTTCATGGATTTTTGTCATAAATACTTAGCTTGATTAAAGTATACGACGTTTAATTTGTAAAAGAATAATTACGTGAAAATTATATATATATATGTCTCTCCTTAATAATTGCATCTTTATGAAAAAGATAATTCGTGAGAACCAGAGCTTCTAGTTATGAACCAGCGTTGGGCAATATCTTCGCGAACTGGTTTATTCGGTCCGGCGTATTACATGCTGCGATATTTATTACGCCTGATCGGTGAAATTGTCGACTGCGAGCATACGATCGCCCCTAGCCCTCCAAGGACACATATACTCATACGTGTAATAAAAAAATGCCAGTGATTTACTTATTCCCTGCAATTTCCCGATATCGCGTTGCTCGTTTTTAATCTTGTTATTGCTGAGATCCCTGATGACCGACAACTTGCACCTGTTCCAGATTACATCCTACTTACCATGTAATGTCGCGAAGAAAATTCTCCATCGATATTACATTAACTGATGTAAAGCATTAACATTAATGTTATCGATGACGCCTATCTGTTCATTAGACAGAGAACGTAACATTTTACACACTGGGAATTTATTTCAGAAAATATATAAGTAAAGTAACTTTGAGTTTTTATAATATACACTTGAAATGTATATATGATGTTATCATGTGTCCCACTTTTAAAAAGACGTATTAAACCGATACTCAAAAGTCTCGAAATATTGTTGCCTCTTTTCCGCGATGCAGATTAATTGCTTGGCTCATTTCGTATTGCGAGAGCTATCAGCGTTGAAATGTGTGACAGTTATTGTGACAGTTTTGACAGTTTGTTAGTTTATCGAAATATTAAAGAATAACAAATTTTTTAATCTTAAATTTTTACAATAATTATGTTTCATTATATAATAATGAGACAATTTTGCGCGCAAAACGCACATCCACCACTACTAGTCACTTATAAATGTAAAGTACTTGTTCGTATCATTCTGTAAACGCTCGAAAATGAAATGCATTAAATTCGATGTGTATTAATTATTAATAATGACAGCTATCGTAAATAATAAATCACGTATAATTAAATACATTGAAATACGATGGACGGAATATCGAGTAATTGCTTCCGTCATGCCGCTAGGTTATTTATCGATTCGCAAATCTCTCTGTCTTGACGTTTGTCTGATAGACAAATTATTCGAGCGATCTGTCACAATAATTGATTGTGGTTTTAATATCGACTTGATTGTGCAAGCGATCAAATGTGATATCTTACTCGATTCATGCGAAATTAATTTGCAATTACTTTCGATGATTTTTATAAAGATTGGATAACGCGATATTGTTTTAAAGAAGGTTAATTTAAAATTCAAATTTTGGTCGCATTTAACTTTTCAATAAAATTTTTTAGATACTAGGGATATAAAAAGAACGTTAAATTTTTTATCTTCAAAATTTATGAGAACTTTGAAAATTTTCCAAAAATTTAAAATCGGAACTGGTTTATTTCTGCTCTTATTATTTTATTTATTTTTTTGTTGATGAATATTAAAAAAGAGTTGCCAGAACTTAAAACATATTAAGAATTTTTTAAATCTTTCAGAAATTAAATCAAAATTTTATTTAAAAATTCTGAAAACGGATGCTAAATCTTCTAGAAATCTGTATCTGTTTGTTTCCCACGTCAAAATATGCCACTGGCAGTAACTATTACTCATTGACAGTAACAACCATCAATAATTTAATTATCGACGATGCTCTCCAAGGCCACGCCTTGCAATTTCGATCGATGAAGTGAAATTTAATTGATCGTAAACGCACAGGGGCGTTGTATGCAACACGAATACATCGATCATATTATACAATGTGTTTCAAAACTCTCATTTCTTGTTTTACCTTCAAATTCTTTCTTAAATCTGAATTCTTTTTTTCTATAATGTATTTTTTGTCTTTTTAAAGTTTTATTTAAAAAAAATAGATCGAATATTGTTAAAAAATGAATGAAAATAGTTTGTTTTTCTGCTAATCGAATAGAAATGTTCGATTGTTTTTCAATGTGAATTAGAAGCATTCTGGAACTCTACTTTGTCATGAATAACCACATAATTCTACATACTAATTGAATTTAATAAAGTCGCATTGGCATCGCATCCCGTTTTGACCTGTATTTTCTGACAGAAGGGAGTTTTAAGACATATGAACAATGCTTTCGCCTTCAGCAATTCGATTGCACATAAATCATACATGTATGCACCTATATTTCCATACCGTTAACTTCACGTAGGAGGTGGTGCTCGAAACGTAATCACCGTTCCCATTGAGAGACAGCATGCCGGGTATTTAGAACTCATTTGTGTCATTGGCATCATAGATTGGAGTCTCGTAAAACAAGTAGTCCACACGCACACCAACAACGCGTTGCGCAATGCTAATGGATCGAGTCTATTCATGCGCTCGCTGAATGACTTCGATCGCTCGAGTTCCACGTGGCTTTCGTCACGGCTTTGTTATACGGAGAAAGTCGTCTCGTCATTCGGGTAACGTCCCGGCGACGACGGGCTAATACTTTAAATAAGTCAATAAAATAATTTGTATCATGTGATACATGAATAATAGGATAGTACATTTTACTGCGACGGGCACGTTAACTTTTCAAGTCCGTTTCGCGCAATTTAGAATTTGCATGGAATTGGAACACGCATTTCTTTGCAACCCAGTGAGAATTAATGGTTGAAAAGACATTGAGTGCGTAGAATAGATGACTGGGGAGAAATCGAATATTGCAAATCTGCTTTATTGCTCGGGAAATATTTCGGGAAAAACATATCGGCTGGTATGCAGCCTTGATACTTGCGGCGAACAGCATACTGTTTTTGCGATCGACACTCGCGCGAGCAGGTAGCGAGTCGAGATTGGCTTCATATATTATTGAATAATGATCGTATTGATACTTACAATAAGCAATTGTCCCTCTTATCTGATATGTTTCATCTACTTTAACCATGTTAGACATAAATGGGAGTGTCGCGTATTTAAGTATCGCATAGAGGATTTGTATCCGCGCGCGATTATAATCGCTTGCGAATCTTTATGAGGATGCATATGAAGATTACTTTTGAAAATCGTATAATTATTATTATTTTAATAAATATTTGATTGAAAAACAAAATAAAAAATATTCGATAATTTATGCATATGAACTACTTTTGAAATATTGATTATTTTGAACCCTAATTTAATTTGAATCATTAGAGTCGATATAATGCTGCCGATTTAAATCCCCGTCTAAATCACTCTAACATTATAATCTTGATTTGTGTAGTCTTCATATCTCGGGATCATATTAGCGGATTATAGATCTTATTGAATGTTGCTGTGTCGTAGTTACCGGTTAGTTTGTAATAAATGGATTGAATGAAATGATTTAAACACTATTGTAAAAATGTACCGTCATTTTTATTAGCAAATAATACGAAAAGAATATATATGATTTTAAAATAAATGTTATAAAATAGATCTAATCCAATTAGGTTGATTGGTTGACTCAGTGATATAGCCTTTCGAAATAATGATATTCTGAAATTATCACTGAATATATCAGATCGAGAATTATGTGCTATTCATATTTTTATCTAATTTATGATATTTACTAAACTATTCATATTTTCAGCTAATTTATGATATTTACTTTACAAGTTCATAAATGTGTATTTTTTTGCACTATATGATGAAAAATGACAGATTTTTTTGCAGATTAATATGTTTAATTCAATGATCTACAAACTAAAAGAATCTTTAGTCTTACAATTGTATCCATCGTTGTTTGTCACAGACCAATTGATTTTCTCGATGCTATTTCGCTATTGCTTATCGATAATTTTGATCTGTGCCACCTACATAGAGGCCGACTGGTTCAACCGGTCTTGCTACGATCTAGCCTTCGTGACACCGAATGTGCCGATTTACCTGTAGGGTGATTACCGCTACCGTGGTGTAAGATCATCGATTGCTCCGACAATCTTAATTTCGTTTCCATTTCCTCATCTTGAAAGCAAGTATAACCATACAATTTTGTATCCTAATAACCTCAAACCCCGCGTGCGCTGGAGGGTTTTCTCCATAATAATTTTAGACGTATCGACATGTAAATGATAGCCGTTGGAACTCCCATTTCCTTGCGTGGGTGTCTCGATCTACTTCTAGAGACGGTGCTTCTTTGATGATAATTTCACCGTGCTGTATAACAGATTTCTAATTTCCAAATTTCCAGATCTAGAGGTGGTTAATAAGTCAACACACATCCAGTTAATTAATAATAATAAATAATAATTTAAGGAACAATAGCTTATTGTAACAAACGATGTAAAGTGCTCCTTAGACCGCATTAAATCTACTCTCTAAATTTCTTAGAGTGAAATATAATCGAGTGAAAATACTGCCACTCTTCAAGCGAGAGTGAAAATACTGCCACTCGTAAACAGTGAAAATTGACTTTTCATAAAAGTAACTGTTTAACTCTAATGTAGAGTGAACATGTTACTCGTTTCGAAGTGAACAATTCATTGAATCAAAGAATTTTACACCGCACAACAAAAATAGATAGAAGAATTCACACCGTATGAGTGTAAAGTCACTCAAATTCAAGTGGATTCGATCAATCAAGTGTTTGAGTGAATTGCCGCTCTAAGAAATTTAGAGAGATAGTTACAGAAATTAGCAAAACGCAGTATGCCGATAATTTATTGTAAAATAAACGATTTGATAACGTTATAATTTAAATTGAGACGATAATAATATTACGATACATATTCCATTTTAAAGGAGATTTCTCACGGAGAGCTCTCGGCATCGAATCGGCCGAGGAATCCGCGGTTAAAAGGGCACGCGATTCCGGGATATCCCGTACAAATCATCTGGTAGGCATTAATCGAAAAGCATTTAACGCTCCGCGGGGGGAACAATACCGTTCGCTCGTGACGCAAACTCTCAAATAGACGGCGAGCAAACTCTCCGGCGAGATGCAATTCTGTCTCTCGATAGCGCGTTTACACGCTCCGCTCCGGCGCGTTTACGTAACGTTCACAATTTAACTGGCCGCGCGCAAGAAAAATCGTTTTCGCGCGCGGGAATCCCTTCTTCGCCGTCCGTCTCGGATGCGAGCTCGCTCGCTCGCTCGCTCGCAAGGAGGAAGTCGAACTCAATTCCGACTCGCAATCACTCGGGGTTAAGTGCGGTGCCGTCCAGATACGTTACCCCACCAATTAAGTGTATTTAGCAACCGCGATTGCGGTCGGTGTCGTTATCGCGGTTACAACGCGACTGTCAATTGGCTTCAATTATATGATTATGCGGACGTTACACGCAGGTAGGACCCCCGTGCCACCGATCCTACTAAAACGGTACGTAGAGTCGCAAGTATTGGGGTTTTTCTCGCTCGTAATTTCATCTCGAATGACTCAATTATGAATATGTAAATTGATAGTGAACCATAAATCTTATATGAATATGCAAATTGATGATTAGAGCGCGGCAATAGCTAATCTTCTGACGTAGATACATCTTTTTTGCCCATAAATAATTATCTTTAGCCTTCTCTTCCTCTTTTCAAATTTAAATAAATGGCATTTATTAAAATTTTTAATAGAAATAGATTTCAGTAATTACATTTCAGAATTACATTTCAGTAATAAATTAAAATTTTTTTTTAAATGTCATTTGAAAACGTAATTTTTAAATTTATTAATGAATAATAAATCTGATCAAAAATTAAATAATTGAACGAGTTTTATTGAATATCTCATTATAGTATTTACTATGACAAATTTACTATAGCAAATTTGAAGCACGATATGTTTTTAAATGTTTCGTGTAATTTCTGTATTTTTATAAATGGCACAATCGGAAAGTTAATGATAATGAAAAAGTAAAAAAAGAATACAAAATCTCGCCTGAAATATGTGTATTTGATTCAAAATTTTTAATGAATTAAAAAATTAACGTGGATCTTATCTTACACATATATATACACTTTTACAAGATATATTTTTTATTATCACGAATTAATTGATGTTATATCAAAATGGTTCCATTTCTTTCACGTGTCCCACATTCACTAGAGAGTTATACGTTACACCGAAAATTCCGTGAACCTTCCGTGAGTATTGCTAATTAGTGGAACGGACGATTAAAGAAAAAAATAAATAATGTGGAAGCAGTCGGTCGGGTGTATTTTCTCCTTCTCGGCCATCGAGTTCAGGAGGTCAGTCGCCGTACCCGAAGGCGCGATGGACCTCTATCCGGTGTTTATCTTCCGTATCGCGCCGCAGGATCGTAACGCACCGTGTCGGTATAACCAGTTCTAACGGACGTTATCTGATGCTTCGTTCGCGGTCCAAACAGGTAGTCTTGAAATGCCAGTGCCGATTTGCGAACTCGCATAGGTCATGGACACACGAGGTCGGAAATATAATTTGTCGCTGACAGATATATAAATCAAAATAAACAGATAAATTATTTGTCACTGCCGTGGAAGAATGCGACGCGGAAACTCGAATGAGTGATAAAAACGGCAACGTAAATTAATGGACAGTTAAAGTATGTGTGATTTATATAAAACTATTGAAATATTAGGAAAAGTTGAGAAAAATGTCTAGAGGCATTTAAGAATATGAAAATACTTGATATTCATCATTTACCTTAATTTTTTAAATTTTTGTTTAGTGCTGGAACAATATGATTTAAAGTTCTTCAAAAAATCTATCTACGCATAAATATAAATCTATTAAAAGATAAACATTTTCAAACTCTCAAAGAAAGTTCTATTAAATATATGTACAATTAATTAATATATATATTAATTAATTTATAATTTATATATTATATTATATTATATTAATTTATTTATAATTTATAATATTTAATTTACATATATACATCCCTGGAAATTAGATAATCGTAATTTTACTAAAGCACCCTTACTTCAAGTCATAGTTACTAAAGGGTTGCAGAACCAACATAACTTCGTTACATAACTTATATTTTTCTTTCATCGTGGCGACTTTGTATTCTTTTATTACTTAATCGCGGAAGCAGATTCTTGGACGTTATTGATACTTTCGTGCAAGTACATATAATTGGAATGGAGCCAGTTATTTCCGGAAAGTAACAATCCCCATGTTTTCCATTAGATCAAGCTGGATAAGAGAAAGCTTCCGCGGATTCGCATGTATGTGGATCACCGTTCAGATTTCTTTCTTGAAGTTTCGTAAAAAGAACACTTTCATCTCGAATATATTGCAATAATATTTCAAATTAATACACTTAATATACTTCTCGAACATTAAGTACATTTTAACATCGCATTTTCTACATATTTTTAGTGTACGGTATTCAATAGAATAATGATGCAGAGAGAATGAATTATGTTTATTGTTATTAAGAAAATTGGATGTTTTTCATTTCTTTGAAGCAAAAGATATGTTTTCAGATCACAGGGAAGTATGTTTATTAACGAGAGATCATTTCCGTGTTTTACACTCAAGTACGGATTAAAAATTTACGAATATTCAAATTATCGCACACATTTAAATGCAGGGTATTACAATTAAAATTACATAGATTTCTAGGAATATTTTAGATAGTATTTATTTTGTTCGTAAAAATTAATTTTTATTACATTTTTAGCATATTTCTACAAAAAAGATCACAAATTGTTAAGTTTTTGTTCTCAACTTCAATTTCGAGATATTAATATAATATTGGCATAAAACAGCGTAAAATGAGAAATTACATCAAATCATAAATTTGTCTATGTCGGGGATTGCCGATAAACGCGTTTCTCAAACGATTTTATGTAACTGTTAAGGCAACTTTCGACCCGGGGTCAGCAGTCTGTCAAGTTGAAGCTCGTACACGATAAAATGTCTAATGAGCCATGAGCCTAATTAACGATGCGCTGACGATGACTCAGCGTTAAGAACCCACTTGAAACTGAGCATAATGCCTTGATAGCTTTGTCGTGTCTTTGCTAAGCGAGCAGGTTCAAGATCTTCTTTACGACTACATATGTTCTTTGAAGATGCCATTTCTACCGATCAGATTAGGTGGATGGGAAGCGAAGAGAATCGCAGCTGATATAATAGCTCATAATGATAGAAAGAGAGACGGCGGGTATAAGGAATAGGAAGAGTATTGTTGACTGGACAGAGAACATCCGTAATTGCTGAGTAGCAATTGTTCAATATTTGTGTGAAGGGAGATGTTTGTTGTCTTTCGCTACAATGAAAAACTTTCAATAAGAACCTAATCAAGGAACTTTCACAGAGATTTCTTTATTAAAAAATATCTGTATCAGATTCGATGATCATTCGAATTTATAAAATAACATTTAATTATGACATTATTATTTTATATGAGAACTATGTAATTTTTCAATAAATATATAAATTGACGAAAGTGATTTTTGTATCAAAAGTTTTTTTGTTGCTCTTTCTCAGACGGAAAAAATGAACTTCATTTCAATATAAAATAATCTTTTTAATTTTTAATATAAAATATTCTGTTAATTGAATAATTAAAATGTTATTAATGTTCCATTTATCGAAATACATTTCACTATTGTAACATTCAATTTGCGATTCGTATTTTTCTTTCTTTAACATTATTGTTAATGGATTGAATACACTTACCTTGCATTTCTTCTTCTCATTTCCATTGATCGATCCTTCGATTCGATTATGGTGTCCGTGATCCATTACAGGCATATGCTTGACCTTGTACGCGTGCGATTCTGTTATTTCGCATCTCGCGCATCATCCGCTCGCAGCATCCACGCTTCTCCGGGATTATTTCCGTAATCTGATATGCTCCGAGAGTTACAAACCATCACGTGCCGGCGATTTGCCATTATGGTGCGCATACCGTAAGGTCCAGTCCAACGAGCGAACAGCCGGTCCGTTTCTACGCGTTTCGCAGCGTAAGTAAGGAAGTATTATCCGAATCGCAATAGTCGTGAATGTAATTTTAATCAGTTTTAAAAATTCGCGAATCGCATAAAGTTTCAAATGATTTCAAGATCGTTGGAAACGCAAATTGAAAATACGCTGTTTCGCGAGAAAAAAAATTACAAGTACCGCGAGTACTGTGCACGGGCTCTTAGAAGTTTCGTAAAAGCGCGCGCATGTGAAATTGCAAATTGATACTTTGATAACGTTCGTTATAGGAGGTAATATTTCATGCGTGAGCACGCAAGTGCACACGACTTAATAAGCACTACACGTATTAATGGCAAAAGTCGCCGATGCATCCCACCGCGGTAACTCGTGAAAAATATGAAGTATTGCCGCGAGAGAGTCATTCACTCGCGCTTGAATATTAACGAGCGATTTGTGTCGCGCGGCAGGATTTACGATAATTCCCCCGGTACCGAGAGAGGTACACCGTCGCGCTGGCGATTTATCGTCATTGTCCGCATGTTCTGCCCGCGATGCACCGTTATATTTCGTACGTGCGTCGCGCGATTGCCCCTTACCCTAAACACAAAGTAGGTGTACCGCAGCTGCACCTAGATGCAAGTTATTACCGAAGCAGCACCGTATACTTTCAGAGGAAAATCTGGTTTCTCGATCGAAATTAATGAAACGCTGATCTTTCGACTTAGAAAATATCGAAGCGTTCTTTATTATTTATTGAACAGATGACTTGATCTGCCCAAGTAATTATAACTGTACAATATGAATGCTTATTCGTATTTCGTGTATTTAATTATGCTTCGCATACACAGTCAACATACGCATATACTAAATGTATTTTCCTATTAACATGCAATAATTTTGTAAGTTGTTATAAATATATTACTATATCAAATATATACATACAACGGCATTAATGCCTTGATTTTATACATATAAAAAAATATCCTAAAGTACATATAGAGAAATGCATAAAAATATTTCCGACAAAATCATTTTATTTTACTTGTTTTCTTAATGATATCTTAATTCGCGACTTATTGTCTTGCATAATATATTCGATAATTTATCTTCTTTAGTTTTTTTGTATGTTTTTTCAATTAGATCTCAGATTACTTAGCAAAGCTCGTATTCTCGATTTATTTAGCACAATTATTTTTTTTAATCAGAAAAGATAATTTTTTAATTCGAAGTATCTCTTTCCAATAAGATCTCGAATCACTCGCATGATGTTTAATGCAAGAACACACCATGATAGTTTTTACCTTTTGAGAAATCTTAGCCTTAGCCGCTAACAAAGTTGCTCCAGAAATAGATCCTTAAACGTTGTCATAGGGATATTTCCTAGAAAAGATTGTTACAAAACTATTTGCGCTGATATGGAAGCTCGATTACTCTCCGGAGTCCATCGAGTTACTTTCAAATACGAGGAGATACTTCCTACAAACGGCTGCAGACTTTTCGATTGTATTTGCAATTGCCGTGTTGCAATCACATGTTGCAGTCTCGGCGAAGGAGCTATTAACCGTAGGGTACGCAATAAAGAAACGACGTCCTTTGAATCCTTTTTGGTATAAAAGTATATAAATCCGTCATAATTACTGAACATCTGCCGAGATCAAAAAAAGATTTATGATTTTTTAATCAAATTAAAGATTTTATAAATATCTACTGAAATTGTGGATATTTTTCAAGTCGAAAATTTCTGCGAAAAATAATATCTATGCAGGAATTACTAAGATAAAGACGAATAAAATGAGATAGTTTTGTCAAATTGAGAAA
Organism: Tetramorium parvispinum; assembly: GCA_011638315.1. Classification (NCBI taxonomy): domain Eukaryota; kingdom Metazoa; phylum Arthropoda; class Insecta; order Hymenoptera; family Formicidae; genus Tetramorium; species Tetramorium parvispinum. The sequence goes on along the minus strand of VBVR01000471.1, from coordinate 34,438 downwards.
TATTCTTCTACGGAAAATTTAGCAATATTTCCCTGACTGTTAAATTGAAAATTGTTCAGTATTAGATTAGATTAGAACATGAAGTTTTGTGTGTAACGAGGTTAGTAATAAATACAGGAACTGGGAAGCATAATGCAATAACTATCGTATCACATCGAGATACGTAATCTTGCTTCAATTAACTAACATTAGGATGTTCGAAAATAAGTTACGTATTTTTTAATACTAACTGGAAGCAAATTTTACTGATAATTTTGTAGCGTTGCGTTAATATAGACATAAATGATTCTATTCATCCTAAAAATTTGTAAACGCGCGTAAAGTCTGCGGTGTGTTTCCAATCGATTTATTATCAACAAATGTATCTATCATATACGCTATCTACTGTCAAACATCTATCATCACCATCATAAGGATGGTAATTGATTGGCCACGACAGTAGTTTGTTGAGTTATTCCTCGCTAACTCGGTCTATTCTCGAGATTCTGTCCTTCGAGGAACCGCTATGTCGTGCTTTCTATCGCGACGGCGTTCTTGGAGATCGGTGTCAGGATGCTGGACTCCTGATCGGAATTGGGCGGGGTCAAGACCACCTGCGGCGCTATACCGCTCTCGGCGTCGGGGCGATCAGGGCCGCCTTCGTCGCCTGACTTGGCCGTCATTCCGGAAGTATTGTTGACGATGCACTTTTTGAAATGGGTTCTCATGTTGCTGCTCTGTGAGAATCTGCCACCGCAATTGGTGCAGGAGTAGGGCTTGGTACCGGTATGATAGTTGAGGTGGGTCTTGAGGTGATGCTTCTTGGTGAAAGCCTTGGAGCACAGGGTGCATTGGTAGGGCTTTAAGCCGGAATGCAGTCTAGTGTGCAGGGTCATGTTAGAGCGGTCGGCGAACGCCTTCTGGCAGACCTGGCACTGATACGGCCGCTCGCCGGAATGAGTCCTCAGGTGCTGCTTGAGCAGCATCTTCCGCGAGAACGCCTTTCCGCACTGATCGCACTGGTGCGGCTTCACGCCCGTGTGTATGCGCACGTGCATATTGTAGGCCACACGCTGATTGAAGCTCTTCCCGCATTCCGCGCAGCCGTACTCCTTGCGGTTCCGATGGATCTTCATGTGCGAGCTCAGGTAGCCGCGGTCGTTGAAGTACTTGCCGCATTCCGGACAAGTGGCGGCGAACTCCCGCGTGCCCTCATGCACGCTGCGATGGTACTTGTAATTGCGCAGCTGCGAAAACTGCTTGCCGCAGTCGGCGCAGCGGAACGGCTTTTCACCGGAGTGCGTTCGGCTGTGCACCTGTGACGATCAACACAGACACATACGATGTGTAGCTGGGCTATTTACGAGGCTTACGGGGCCGAAAGGGCGGAAAGGAGAAAATTTAGCGTAGGCCGTGTCTTTCATTCTCGCGATATGTCCGTTTCTCCTTCCCTAATTGACACAAACGCGCCGATATAACAGAACAGAGTTGCCATTTGAGAGTAAACGGACCCGAAAGAACGAAGGTGGGAAAAGTAGGCATATGGAACGACTCAGAGACATCAGTATCTCACTCTTCATAATCGATATAGACATGAGAGTGTGCACACGATCAAGTATGAACTGTCGGTTTGCGCCAGCCATGTCGTAAGGAAGGACGGCGGTAATTTAACTGACATTAATTCCAACGTAACTGACACTTAAGCTCTGCGAAATTCCGCGGAATTAGAGGCTCGCAGTATCTAAGCATTAACAAAAAATTAGGAAAGAAAAGAAAAAGCAGACGAGGAGGTTGTAATTTGCGTAGTGACTTATGGAACATCATGCGTGAGGAACATCATCAGTGAGAAATACTCGGGTGTTTGATAGTTTAGGACTTGTGCAACCCAGTGATCAGGGATCCATGTTAGATCTATCATACTAAATCTCTGGCTAATCAGTGAGAAAGTGAACATGTGAGCTATGTGAGATAATGTCTACGTTTCTGCCTTGGGATCTAAATGCGCAGTCTTCGGAGCATTAATGTCCGATTTAAATGATTAAGAAGCATACCTTGAGCGATGCTCTCGTGACGAAAGTCTTTCCGCACTGATCGCACCGGTGATCGTCCGCCGATCGTCCGCGCTGCGTCACCTCCGTGCTCACGATCGTCTCATTGTTATTGTTACTGTCGCTGTTAACCAAAATCCTCGCGATCCTCTCCTCTCCGCTCTTCTCCACGCTCGCGGGCGGCACTTCCGTCTTCGACGTCTCCTTCCTCTCGTCGGCCTCGATCGTGTCGCAGAGCCTGCTGATCGGATGCGACAGTTCGGGCTTCGTCTGCGGTGTCTGTGGCACCACCTGCGTCGGTCCGTATCCGCTTTTGCCGGCATTCGTGATAACGCTGTCGTTGCCCGAGGACAGTGATTGCGTGGCCGCGCTGCCGACATTCTGATAGAGGAGTTGCTCGTTGCTTCTCGGCGAGAGGTTGCGCCGTGCGCTCGCGGGCGGCGTCATCTGATCAGAGGGTGTGAATGGGATCGGCGATCGATAGATCTCTTGGATTTTCGCTTCCGAACCACCGATTATCTCGCGCGATAATCTCAAGTCATTATTAAAACTCGTCTCGCAACTGGTAGGAACTTCGAAGGCCGTAGGGCAAACTCCGTCACTTCGCGATGCGGTTTTCGGGGAAAGAACGAGATTTTTCGGGCTCATTGATATTACTGTAGATCGGATTGGTTCTGCAGCCAGAGACTTTTTCGGGATTTCCTGTAACAATCGTTGAATTGCTTTGTTACATAGAATTAATTTTCTTCCTTGGAAATAATTTTAAATGACAAATTAAAGAAATTTTAAAGTCTTTTGTCTTAGTTGTCAAAAGAAATCAATTTGTGTATGTCCCCCTTGATCATAAAATGTAATTATACATATTATTTTTAGCTTTTTTCTTATTCTATTTTTATATTTTATATATTTATGTTATATTATTGTATTTATTACTTTTAAATATTGCCTATTTGTCACTAAAAAAATTTATTTAGAAAAAGTAATTTTTCTAAAATGCAGTTACATTCTTCAACATAAAATATACTCATTGATAAAAAAAACACAATCGATCAAGTCAAATTTATTCGCATTCATTAATCTTGAAGAATAGCGTGGCGTATTCGCATGAAGAATCGAAATTGTCATGGTGAATCCGTCGACGCCTTTTAATGAGGTAGAAAGTGACGTCTAAATTTCAGCTCCGTTTACTGTACTGTACAATACTTTTAGTCACGCTCGGTTTTAAGCAGTCAAGTCCGTATACTTGTTAACTTAGAAACGACATCAAAATGTCAAGGTATCGCGAGTTGCGTGCAGAATTGTCCGTTCCTCTCTACACTCGTAATTTGCAATAACAGCAAATTCTTTGCGAATTTACAGAGTTTTAAGATAACGTTAAATATTTTGCAGAAAAAAGATTTGACGTTCATAAGACAAGTGTTGTAACGCTAGTTTATTATTAATTCCTTTAATTCATTTTTTTATTAAATTTTTGTTTAATTATACAGAAGCTGCAATTGAAAAAGATATTAAATATTAAAAGATTTATTATTTCTTCTTCTTTTAGGAAAGTAATTTTAATTTTGTCTAATTTTAATTACGGAAGGATATACCGGATTACCGAATTTAACGGTAAAAAAATTTGTGTGTATGTTCAGTAAATTTATTCTACTGTTGGAAAATAATTTCTAAACGGCACGTTCAACCAACACGGCATGATCCAACAATCGAAATGTTTTCCATCTTTAATGCTAGATAAAAACGTTTATAGCGTAACAATAGTCGCGTCCAGGAATGCATCCACATAATGAGCAGTTGGAAGAAATAGAAGAAAGCAGCAATTAGAAAGTAGCTAGATTGTAAAACAATTTAGTGCTGTCGATCGTTTGAATGTAGTAGTAATAATCGTTCTCGACATGATAAAAAAGGTGAATTGTTAGGATGCTCATTATTCGCGTCTTAATAATCATATTTGCGTTCAACTGACAATGAATATAAATCTTTGAGATGAAATTCATGGGATAAGATATGTGTTCGAAAGTATCTTGCTGATTATTGTAATATTTTTGCGCGTCTCGGGATTTTAAGTCAAATAAAATCAGGACATGCATGGAATTCGTAACTTTGTATCATAACTTTCACACTTTCATATCGACTTTTATTGCCGATTATTATTTTGTTAGCTGCTCTTTCCAAATTTTGTTCTCGACGATGTCAATATTTTTTTTTGCACACGTTTGTGAGAAACATTTAATTCTGAAAGGATTACTAAATCACAGCATTAACTTATGAAATAATAATAAGTTAATTAGAATTTATATAGTTATGATTTTTAGAAAATATTATTGTCTATAAATAAGAGTTTGATTATCAAGAATAATTATTTAATATTGAGCTATCGAGCTTCTCGTAACTTTTTAAAAAATAAAGTAAAAAAATTAGTATTAGAAGCAAAAAATAGTAAAAATTAGCAAATAATTTTCGTATCTTTTTCGTTATGTTATGATAATTTGATTCAGATAGCTTAATATACAGATAAGGATATTAATTAAGCTATCTGACAATGAGCCAAATTATCAGAACGTAATCAATATGAGAATTATTTGCTGATTTTTTGCTTTATTTTTTAAAAAGTTACGAGAGGCTTAATAGCCCAATATTAAGCTTAACTTTTTAAAAAGTGAAGTAAAAAAATTATTTTTAAAACTGGACTTTAGATAGTCAGTTTTGTTGCGCCGCGTAAAGAAAAATCACGGCGACAAAAATCGCGAGCGCGTTCTTATCCGGTTGAAATCTCGCCGATTTCGACGCAAGCTGCAGAAATCATTGCTTGCGCAAGCAGACAGTCGTCGCGACAGTATGACGGTCCACGAAATCTGGCACGCATCTCCCGTCGTCGAAAGAGAAAACGTTCCCATATCAGACGCGTAATAATAATGCGATGGACACGCGCGCAGCTGGCATTGCCAGCTGGCAATGCGCAATCACGGCGCGGTAGTCTGATAAACAGTCGGAGCGAGCTGACTGATAGCCGCATTAAGCGGAAACAGCATCGAGCCTGAGTGAAGGGCGACAGCGCAGCTGGAAGCGGCGACCTGTCGCTTCTAAAGATGCTTAATGTATGAGTACGGGGAGCAAATGAACAACCAACAAATGGTGAACACGAATCTTCCGGTCTTCGTATTCGTATATGTTCAGCGTTTACAGGTTTCAATTAACTCCCTTAACGCATGATATGTCACATGTAACAGATAATCTCCGTTGGACATGGCAAATCTAGCAAATGTGAGCTTTTTATCATGAAACCTGGTAGCTGATGCTAAAAACAGTCGTTCGTCAATTAATTTCGAAACGTACAGTTTTATCCCGGTTTCCATGATTTAAGCTGACAGAAGCAAACTATGAAAACGGAAAGAATCTGTCACGATGACAGAAAGGATTAATATTATGCAAATCGTAATTAGTTTTCAGATTTTCTGCGATTCACACGTCTTCGTTTATTCATGAGTTTACACGTTTTATCTGATGTTTAACATCTAGGAGTGGTTGAAAGCAGGCAATTTTTAATAATCAAATTAATTTGGCTTATTCATCACTATGATTGGTTTGCCAGCGAATCACATCGATTCAAATAGCAGATCTACGATGGAGAAAATAACATTATACAGATTTTATGATCGTATAACACTGACAAAGATCAACTATGATTAAATGAAACAGTCGTTATACATATAATAAAATAACATTTGATTCTTAGATTTTTGCAATCGTTAATACTGAAAATTTTTGATAAATGTAAATAAATTATTATTTTGTCGCTATTAAATATAATTAGATGAGCATATTTATATATGTTTTAAAATTGTTAACTTTTAGAGTTTTTTTATCTCCTTTAATCTCTTTATTTTTGCATACATTTTATATTATAATGTATGTGTAAAAGTTACATAAAAAAATACTAAACGCTTATTTTTTATAATTATTGCTGTTTGAGGTGCTGACATATTAAAAATGATGATAAGTGTAAATCGTTATTTTGTTTATAAATCTTTATATTTTCTAAGCTGGAAGTGAAATTAATAAACAAATATGAAAATGGAACCAGAGCCAACACTACCATTCTGTTAATTAAATGGCAAAAACTATCAATGCCGTTGGATTCGTGACACAAGGAACGCGGTTTCTATTTAATTAACTCCGCTTTTACCGCGATTTATAGAGACAGGTCGGGATATTGAAACCATTTTCTCTCGTTAATCTCACATGCTATGACGATGACATATCGAGTGCATCCGCTTGTTTGTGTTGGTTTAAAATGCTTTCCGTCGCAGTAATTAAGGGTTTAACGGTTTATCTTCGTCTCACCATTTTGCGGACATTGGCTGATTCAGCGCAGGTCAATCAATCGCGATTAATGATTTTCGATAAATTTACAGTTAAAAAATTGAAAATTAATCAAAGTTATGTGGATACTATAAATATATATATATATATTTAAAACTTTGTATATAAATGCGATTAGAAAAGAGATATAAGTTGTATTAATTTTTTATAAATATGTATATATGTTAAGTATCATATTTTATAGGTCTTATTGAGAAGCACATTTATTATAAATTGCGTCAAAGCATGTAAATGATACTCGCGCGCTTGTTGGTCGTTTACATTAATGATAACGTAAGGATAAATCATCGTACATAAATTATGTTCATTCTTCATGAATGCTTAATGAGAGGACTTCTTAAATTATTCACGAAACAGTGGCCGGTTTTTTCATCGCTTGACACGTACCAGTTTTTGTCATCGATCGGACGAAAACGCGTTTGTTCGACCGTGCCGTTCAGTGTTATTCACCTTGGCATAGTTCCCGTAATGGGCGATTCTTTTCGTGCATACGTGGGAATACGGATCCCCTGCCAACGGGATTTCGACAGATCGTCGACAACGAAATCGTATCTGGCATCGTAATCGAGTATGCATGGCCTACGTCCTTCTCTGTTTTCAGTGATCGTAAGTTTAGTGATTGGAAGAATCGATTGGAATAAAATCGTCGTAGCTGTTGTAGCATCATAATACTTTTCAGAAATAACGGATCAATTTCAAGAGGATTGTCAAACATGTGCTTTAAGGAACAAGCATCTCTATATTGCATATTCATCAGTTTTTTAAACTTTCTTTAGCAAATTGTTTAGAATGAGAGCTCAATAATGTGAAATGAATACGGAGTGTTAATAAAATTTAAAATAAAAATTATGTAAAGAGAATTTTGAAAGAGTCTTTGAAGAAAGTGCGTCTATTTTTGAGACTCTTGACACAATATTCATCTTCTAATACATTTTCAAGATTCGTAGTTAAATAAAAGAACACGCAACTCAACGCTGGCTTCTCGCAACTTCCGTCCTCGGATGGAAAAATACACATAAATTCGGGTAAACAAAATTTGAAATTAAAATTGTAATTCTAAATCAGTCGAATCGGCCGATTTCGTATCGATCGGCGATTTCGAGGCGAGCACGTGGACTAATATTTGCCTGCCGAGTACTCACGTCATCGGTGTGACGCTGGACCATGGGAATGGGTCGCGGGGTCCTTGGTGAATGATGAGGCCTGACAATCTGGCGCCACGGCGATGCGGTGACACGGTTCGCCACGTGTCTGCGAGCGGTTCTCCACCTACAACAACTTTCGCCGCAGCTAAGATCCTCGCCCGCCGAGGTCTGCGAGGCATAATCGAGCATCTCGAATGACCTCGTCGTCGTCTGACCGGCGGTAGCGGTGGCGCACTGCAAGGACGACAACGGTATCGCGCTCTGGTAGGGACACTCGTCCCGCGCCGTGCCGCAAGACTCCCCCTCCGATCCTCCCGCGAGAACATCCTCGTTCATCAGCGGCTTCTCCGTGGGGCAGCTCATGTGCAACCTCTCGTATCCCATCCTGATCTTCTCCAAGGTGTCTGGACCAGCGTAACCTTCCGCGGGCGGTCCACCAGGAAGATACGTTCCTCGTTGATACATGCTGAAGGACGATTCGTTACTGGGAGCTATTACCGGATTCTTTTCGGCGAGTATCATCGAGCTGTGATTCTTGTCCGCGGAAGGATCATCCGTTGCTCTGTCCTGATGCGAGAAACCGCCGGGCGGCCACGCGCTCGGACAGCCAGCACCAAACGATGGTCCAGGATTGTTGACCTCGTGAAGCGCTCCGATGTCCCTGAACACATTTCTATGGACGTCCTCCGTATGGAATATTCTGATGTAGGATTCTTTTCTGTCGTACGGCTCTTCGTAGGATAATCTTTTCGATCGGTACCAAGGATACTGATCGCACTGCAGGTACTTGGGGCTAACTTTGACGTCCTTAATGTCCTCCAGCTTGCAATCCTCCGCCTGCTCGCCGCAGCTCGTCATCCCCGGCACCGGCGGGAGCCGGATGCGCAGGGCCTCGGCAGCGCGCAGAAACGCGTCTAGCCGCATCCGCGGAACCGTGGCGCTTCCGGTGTAGACGAACCCGAGAAGAGCCGCGAGTTCCGGCGCCTCCACCTCGGCCAGGATCACTGTGATCGGCTCGCAGTGGGCGGTGACTTTGCTGTGCGCCAGTAACACTTCCTGCAGACGAAAGCAATGAAAGTTAGTTTATTGCCGATGTAATTGGAGAAAATAACAATTTAAAATTCTAATAGATATACGTACATTGGAAAATGCATAGAAGAAATGTGTAAGAAAATGTTAGAAAAAGTAACGAGGTATTAATTAGCTGATATCTATCTATCATCTAATATTGCATAAAGAACGAAAAAAATGGGGTTTAATAAAAATGATGTGGTAACACAGCGCCAAAGAAACCATATAAGATGATTTGCCAGAGGTCTGGATTTTCGTATTGATGAGGATTACTTTATGACCTAACAGTGCGTACAGTAATAACATGTATCAAGAACGTGTATCGAGATGAGAGAGGTTAATGCACGCTGGTTGCATATGTGGGCCAAATTTTATTAGTGCTCTCATTTTGCGGAGTGCTCTCATTTTGGAGAAATATATGTATGCATTCACGCGTATATTTCTCCTTGCTTATCTGATATAACGGCAGTGATATGCAACAGGGAAACTTAACAAGACGAGATGTTTTGAGTTTGCTGTGATAACTTCAACACTATAAAATATATGTGTAAATGTAAAATTCCCTTTCTTCGTTTCTGTTTTATTTTGAATGTAAAAGAGCCGCTAATTCATGATTAATTGAATAATAATTATTTATCGTCACATTTGCTCTCTAAACTTCGTTTAAATTCTTATATTTTTCATAACTCAAAAATTATATTATATAATATCTAGCTTTTTTAAACTCAGTTTTAATTATAAAATAATACATTTAAAAATATTCTGATAGACCCATCGATAGATACAGTTGGATTAATAGAAGAATTGTAAAATCGGACTTCCGAATCGTTCACACAGCTTTATACGCTCGTAAATATCATGCGCTTGATTTACTTCACTCTTCTTTCCGCCGTTACCCGCGCGGATAATGAAACATGGACAACAATGAATTACGAGCATTTCATTGTTGTAAGCTTGAAGATCGTGCTGCATCGAGATAACTGTAATTACGCGACTGGCAGTTGCTTCGACGGCTCTTTCCGATTTTTTAAGGCGATAATTAACCGTTATTGGCTGGTCGCCGAGCAGATCAGGGAACCAACTTGAATTAACCTTTGCCGTTCGCACAATGTTGATCACGTGAGAATCGCCGTGCATTTTTGTCCCATTATGTAATGTATTAATGGAAGATTAATACATTGCATTAAGTAAGATTAATGTAAGATTACACATGAAAACAAATTACAAATCTGTGAACTCTACTTTTATTAAGATTGATCAAGTATCAAGTATCTAAAAAAATAATTTAATTCCTTCGTCTTTCTAATCTGTCTTTATGTCAAAATATTCCCCAATTTCTGTAAGAATTGAACGTTTTTTGACTTCCGGATTCCTTGTTAATATTATGTTTGAGATTTCAGTCTTCAATCATTCTTCTTCGCGCCGTTTCGCAACCATTTTAACGGATCGTTGGCGTCGAAAAATGATGAGAGCATCATTCCTGCACGTAGAACGTAAATTAAATGTTGGCTTTCAAACCGGCCCGCGGCTTAATGCAGCTTTGCTGCACCGTTGCGTCCAGTAGCGTAGGAAGAACTTGCAAATCTTTCGCTCATAGTTCCTGTATTTCATTTTTGCACACCAGACATCAATCTCAGATATATCTATAATTATTACTTTAATATTATTATTTTGCAACATAAATATTATAATTTTAAAAGAGAAAGAAAGAAACTGAATTATAAGACTCGAAATTAATTCTCTAATAAATTATGGTAGAAAAAATGTTCTAATTTTTCTCACTTTAAAGTGTATCTTCAGTACCGCGAGAAAGCAACAATTGCTATGAAAGTTGTATGTAAAGATATTCTTGTATTGGAGATACATTTTATGTGCACAGATTACACGTCGATAATTTTCAATTTGAATTTAAAATTACGGTGTACTCCTGATTTTCTTCTATAAAGAAGAAATAGGTTTGTGGGTTGCCTGTTCTTACATGCATCGGTGTCTGCATATTCTTAGTACTAGCGATAGCTACACCCCTGTATCACAAGGCCGCGCCGGCTTTTTAGTTTTCCTCCTTTATGCGCTAGAAGTGCTCTCTCGGGCGCAATTACTTAGGGTTAGTATTTGCGCTTATTGCACTTGAATCGTAAACATTTCCGGAAACGTTGCAACGCCTTCAAGCCAGAATGTATTCCATCACGAACACGCAAGCGAATATATAATCAAATGCAAATACAAAGTAAGCTCCTCCTTTTTTTCGACTGCGGGATAATCAAGGCTAATGCACGGTAGTTATCAATGCACTTCGTCGATGTAATTAGGGATATACTATAATAAGCGCTGCATTCCTTCTATCTCGTACATATTTTATGATATTCCAGTAGTTGCTGGACAGTATTAGAGAGTGCGATACAGGTAGATGTAGTATCTAGTTTTCTGTGAAATTTCTTACGCGTACTCAGATAATTCACTTCTTATAATAATTACGATGTCTTTATTTAAATTCTAGCTAATTAATGTATCTCTGCTAATTGCTCATTGCTAAAACATTTTCGTATATCAGCAATAAGGCTATCAAGAGAGACGATAATGTCTTGGATCGAGTAAAACGTGTGTGCATATGTCTTCACATAAATATCAAAATACTTTCCTGAGTTTATAAGATTTTACTTGAGATGAATATTAATCTGGAATATTTAATCGTCATACATATTTGGCATCCATGACCTTATCTCTGGTTTCTAGTAAGTTGTATATTTCAAAGTTTTACAATACTTTTTATTTCGCATTTACATCGATGCACAGATAATTTTCTAATTAAAGAGAGTTAATTAGAAAAATATTTATTTCTGGAATACTTAATGTTTTATATGTATAGTCTTCATTGCATTTCAATCGGATTGCAAAACGTCTTTTTCACATTCTTTCTTCTCTTATTTTATTTAAAATCCATCTTCTCTTATCTAATGTTTACACTTCCAACATGATCTTGAACAATAATTATTTCAGATTATTAGGCAATTATGCTATTTATAGTTGCAAATATCCTTATCTGGTATCTGTGAGCAATTACTGGCTTCAAGCTGTGCGAAAATCTTAAGATTGCCTCTATTAATTTATATCGATCCATCACGCGCGACACAGCAATTACACGATCGGAGAGAGTCTATCAATCAATTACTATTACAATAAATATTACAAATTTGTGCAGCTAATGTCTGTGACCGAAAAACAGTTTGTGATTTCAAACTGCGTGAAATTTTTAAGCCTGCTTCTTAAAGATTTATAGATCAATCTATTGTACATGAGGCATCACAGTCGGGATCTACCAATTAATCAGAATCATAGTGATAGTCCAACGAGTGCGCTTTCTATCCACATCTCCGTTGTGATTTTATCCTATCTACACGTTACGAAATTCAGGCTGCGATCGAGAACATCGATTAGAGCGTCATAATTACGGTAATCGTGCATCAGTTTTTACGGCGTGAGCGATCAAGTAGACTTTTGTTCGATCGGATTTTCAGCCTCCTGTAGAATAACGCGCGAAATTTCGCACTTACTTCGTGTAATTGTGGGTGTTCTGCGATTTCTCACGTGCAACATCATGTTGCAGCACTTTTACAAATGTACATGTCTTGCGAGGGAACGGACACACGAGAGGAGTCGGTTCCTCAGCTCGCGCATAGACTGACGTATGAATAGAAACAGGTTTAAAAATTTCGCACAGCTTGAAATCAATAACCGTTAATATCTATAAATAGTTTATGTAGATATTTGTAATTATAAATTGATAAATTTACTAAAAATTGATCAAAGTCGCTATGACAGTGATAAGCTAGGAAAGAAATCTATAGATCAGTGTAAATAAAATGGAATAACAATTATTACGATACCGAAACACGCAATGTATTAGAAATTTATTAAAAAAAAAACTTTTTAACATCAAATTATAAATCTGCGCGTCTTTCTGCTCTAAATGAAATGGCATAAAATCTTTCCGGCTACATGTCTAAAATCGTTATGTTCGGACTCAGACATTACTTACGGTTGTCAGTCTCACGATCTCGCTCACTGGGCGGTTAACGATAATAAGCAGAGCGATTGTTATTACGGGAAAAACTCGGCATCTAAGTTTTTTGGTGTTTAGCGCACGACATTATGCACGCCTCGTTACGGCGCGGACGGCGCAAATACCACTCGTAGACGTGTATCCGCCGATACAATGTAATGGCGAACTCGAGTATCATTCGGTTTTTACGGTATCGCCATTCGCGAGAAAGCATCGCGAGTAAGCAGCGCCCTATATCCATGTACATTCGATCCGCGCGCCCCGCGATATTGCACCTAAGACCAATAATTATGCGATTCCAATGCTGAGAGAATGCCGAGAGCCACGATTTAATCTGCGAGTTTCGCCGCTTGAAATTATTCGAATCGGCGAACGTAAGAGCAATTGAAAATAATTACCGTGGCGATGAGGGGCGAGAGGGGACACGATCGGGCGAGAGCGTAATCGTTAAATGGCACAAGCTCCGTTTAAGGGTCCATTCGTACGATGTATAACATCACGTGTCGTCAACGTCGTGTTGAAATATTCCGTAATGCAGCCCGAGCGGTTGTAATCCACAAGGTTGATTCATGTTATACGTAATGGCATCGTCAATTTACTGGCTACCGTTACGGTTGGGCTACACTAGAAGAACGTATTCGTGTAAGCGAGAATAACTCGAATGTAAATTATGTTTCCGCATTAAAGTAAAGAAATTATAGGCGTTGCCATCCAACCTGACGATTTTAATACAAATTCATTTGCGGCCGGTTTTTACAGCGCACTCGTTTCTCAAGGTATGAACAATGTGAAACACCACACATCGAAAGTGAGAGACACGTAAAGGCGATTTTGTATATAAATAGATGGAATTGAGAGACGATAAACAAGAATTACCTAAGTACGATATCGAATCGATTGATATTGCAGTATCGTAGATCATTTAATTTCTATTTACCCTTTCTCAATTTTCATCTACATACATACCGACATGCACAAGTCTCTATCTGTTTCTCGATCTGTTTCTTACTTTCGATCTTTTCACGCTGTTCACTATGTTTCATATTTTGAAACGCAAATCCGATCGTAGCGACCAGACTCGAATCGATTATTGTCGATATTGTGTCATAGATAATTTAATTCTTATTTATCCTATCTCAATTTGTCAATATTGCATCTTCAGTGCAGTGTTTGTAAAACGACAGACGGCACAAGACAGATGCGCTACCCGGTGTCTGTCTTTATGCAAGAAAGCATAAGTGACGGTTAAGAAATGGTTAACGATCAGCTCGTACGAATCGTAACGTGTGGAATGTAAACGTCTCTTACGCACGCGAGAGGCCGGAGAGCCGTAAACGTGATGAGCGATGAGGCGAGTCGCGAGCGTGAAGCGTAACGATTTCTGCCGACACAGTGAGATACAGGTATCACCGGGCAACAATATCAGCCCATTAATCATCCACCGTGAATATCCGATAACCGACCCGAACGGGCCATTATGCGAGTGACGTGCAATGTTAAAAGCCGCGCTGTCCGCCGCCCGCGGCATCCACGGCGAGGATCTAACACGATTGACCCTAACAGAGAGAGGGAGAATGGCGATACTATTAGAATACAATAAGAATATGGAGAATTGAAAAACGTAATTAATCTTGATCGACTGCGATATTTCTCATGCTCGCAATTAATAATATTAGCGCCTTGCTTTTATTCAAAGTCTCACGGGGACGTGCATAGCCGTAATTTATAAACTTCTCACTCTCTCACAACATTGCAACTAAAAAGAGAACGAAAGAGAAGGGAACGAATCGTCATCCTCAGTGAATTGAGCTTTAAATGTTAAGTCAGATACTTGATATGCAATTCTAAAACGGAAATATATTAATGGAAAGACAGAATATTCATTAGTAACTCGTTTTTTACTTACTCGCGCAGGTAGAATCCCATTTATAGTTTTACATCTTTATATTTTAATATGCAGTTCTTATATCATCATGTTACATTTTAATTCTTTATATATTCTTTGTATTATAAAAACGCACTTAAAAGTGTACATATAATCCTATTCTGAATTCTGGTGTGAACTAGAGAACGTCTAAAGTAGGTTTAGCACATCGTAATGTTATCGTCGTAACAGAATAAGATACATTATAAAATGAATCATAAAACTTCGGGCTACTTTAAATTGGCCTGGTGAATTAAAAACAATTGAGTTCTCAACATATAATCAGGTTATACCTTTATAATAATTTTTGCATCAAGAGCTTGAGACTTTCTCCAGAAAAGGTAAAAAGTATTTAATCTCGATTTTGCCGGCGGTTATCTCCAATGGTAGTTTCTGTCAGTTTAATATTAACGCTATGCGATAGCTTAAGGCCTGCGTAAATGAAAGGGCACAATTGTTACGCCGTTGTAGATCGGCTGATATGTGATTTGTAATACTACACTTCTGTGTGTCAGTGTTATCGCGGTTACGCTCAGTTGCCCAATTGTTTTTCCAACCGTCAGCATTCTGTCAATCCAAATTGCGCTTTAAATAGTTTAAATGAAATAATTCATCATTGCAACATTCTCTAGCCTGTCCGTCTTTCTCTCTTTAGCGTGGCAAATATATCGGTAAAAAGACTTTAATCGTATCATGTGATGACTTGAAATATTATCCGAACCTGAGGCTTCTCTCGCAGAACCGGTGTATCAGGATTCAATATTCCAGTTCCGTAACATTGTGTCTAAAAAAAAAAAGGAATCCTCCGAGCTCATCGCCAACGGTGAATCAATCTTTATGTCTTAACACAGATATTTGATATGCAATTCTAAACCACGTAATACAGATTTGTTTTGTTCGCACGAACGGAAAGATGGCATGGCGTTCATAAGACAGCATATTACTTACTGGCTTAACAGATTGTAGACACCGTGTTCCAGAGTTAATACATCATAAGATTGAAAAAGTAACTCTTGTTAGCGTCAGCTTTTCTACTTTCTTAGTTATTCCTACATGTCGAAGCAGCAATTATACATCTTGGCGAACGAAACGGATGTGGATTAATAAACGTGAACGCTCGCGTTCGCGAGTGATCGATATCGACGTATTTACTTCTATGAATTGCACGCAACGATTAGAAACGGTACATACATTCGCAAGATTTTGCGTCTATAATTGTAATTTCATAGATGGAGAAAAAATGAAATGCTTAATGATTTTTTTTTAATATAAATTTTACTCCTTCAATACAAGAATTAAAAATTAAATTACTTATTAATTTATTATAATTAAAAATTATAAGAGAAAGAGAGAGATTATCCTTATGTATTATTTCTCATATCTTTGTAATGTAAAATTTTTCAGATAAATTTTCTTTCTTCTCATATTAGAATCAAGATATAACGACTTGTTGGAATATAAAGTTCATAATCAGCTACGTTTTGCATACTAACGCAATATCTACTACATCTCTGTCTGCATTTTAATTTAATATTTGTTACGACTTATTTTGCTTATCCGTTTGATCTGATAACGCGAATTATCAAGGATTCTATTCTGAAGAGTGACTCGCGACTTGTGCGCGATTTAGAGGTAAATTCTCTCTTCTTCTCCACGTTTTATCGGGAGTTTGCATTTACGAAAGTGTACGGTAGATTTGAAAAATTTCTACCGTGGCGAAAATAAATAATTCTTGAAACCGGTTTCTAACGACAAGAATATTTGAGCGTAACACGCGAAAATCATGTCCTCAGATCATTTATTTACATTATGGCTTGTCCTGTATTAATGAATATAAGTATTACGTTTATTTTGCACTACATGATATTTACTCTAACAGACTTTTTTTCGAAATTTGATTGCTTTTTAACATGAAGAATTCATAAGTATTTAACATTAAAAATGGATAAATTGCTGCTAATTGATGAGCTTCTGTTATATTCTCACTAAAGAAATATTGATTTTAAATACAATGAAAAATCTGCGTTATTATGTGATAAATACATATATACTAGTCTATATGTTCAATATATTCAGGTATATATCTATTAATTCCCATCAAAGTGTACATATTCTTTTGTTGGCTTCTATAATCGTACGCAGGCGTAAGATTAATTTCTCACAAATTTTAAAGACAGCTCTCTTTAACTTCTTGCTTAATCTATCTGATGAATAAATTAATTGAATTATCCTCTCATCAGTCAAATATATGTGTAGATATGCTAATACCTATATATATATTCTAGGTCATAAATTTGCCAAATTTAAATACAAGATTCATAACGCTCCGATGGAAAAAAAGAAATCAAAAGAATTTCGCAACGTGTGTCAGACGACCGTTCTGATAATTACTTCGATCGCCAATTCTATCCACTTCATCTCACAGAAATTATTCGCGTAAATTTGCAAATTTATTTCGAACGTATTTTAGGTCAATATACAAAGAGTGATCCTTCTCGAAGAACGGCACCGGTATACATAAATAAATAAGTATAAATAATGACTATTTGCATACGTAATTCCGCGAAATAGGAATGTCCTCTCGAATTAAGGAGCACTGCCCCGGAGTAATGTTAGAAGAGCGCTAGAGCAGCTCTAATTTGCATATATAAGCGATTTGAATGCGTGCCGAGAATATTGCCAAACCGCGTGAATTAATAGCCGCCGCGATCGGACGATGCTCGTTGTAGATAAAACGCGCGAATATCGTTACAACTCTCTTAGTTCGCAAACGTACGTTTGCGAACGATTACGATCGATCGATCGCTTCGTTAGACTTTGTAACGGTATATTTGTTAGAATTTAACGAAATTGCCCTAGGCAAGATAAAATCGGATCATGAAAGATCGTTTCATTATGCAAAAAATCTCGCTATAGAGTTATATCGTTTTTATACATTTATAAATATAATCACGTCATGTATATCATGTATTACATTTTAATAATACCTGTTTATGTAGTAGCTTTCACATGATTTTAATTAACTGTTGGAACAAAAGTTAACAAACTTACATTGTTTTAGTCGATTCTATTTTGTAGAAACTTGAAAAATATAATTTATCTTATTTTATTGGAATTATTTATATCAAAAGGCGATATAATGATATTTATATATCGGTGACTATCGTCTTTTAATATTATTCTGCTTGGGAAAAAATATTGGATACAGCTCCAACTGTTCGCATGTTATGTTTAAAATTCAAGTTTAAAATTCGAGGAAGAGAAGTTATTCTTTCACAATTCGTCAAATTAATAGTCTCGTTACTGTTAATAGTAATTGACACTGGCTTGATGGCTTTTTTTCCGTCGGTCCTTCTAACGAACGGAAAATCTATTATCTTCAATTAGCTTCCTTTAGTAACGGGTATCACGATTTTTTATGGGTTTAAGGTGGCCATAAATTTATTTAACACACCTCTTGTTGAGAAACCTTTATATAAATTATATTTTAACATCATTAGACGTCACTTGAAATATATTGGCTATTTTAAAAAAAATCTGTTGTACAACTTAGTTAATTATTTTATGAATTGATCAAATTAAACGGCTTCAAGATAAATTCAAAGTTAAAATACTCATTCTATCATTCTTTATGATAACAATTTTCTTTCCAATGATGTAAATATTGTAAATCGTTGAAAATCCGATAAACATAGAATCTCTTTAAATTAAATTTTAATGTGACTCACAAAATATTTTTGATAAAATTAAATAGAACATGTGAGATTCTTATTAAAATTTTTAAAACAATTTTTTTACGAAATAAGTATTTATGATTTATTAATCTAACACTATACATATTGTCCGATAATTTAAATATTATATTATATTTTGATATATAAAAATGATGTTTTAATACACAAATATTTTAAAATTATAGCAATTAAAGATAATTAATTAGTCAATTTCTTAATGAAATATTATTTTTCAAGTTATATCCTTTACTTATATCAATTTTGATTTTTTGATTCTCCTATGATGACCTATTGGCCTTCGTCTAATTAATTTCACGGTAAATTTTAATCCACTTGTAGTATTTAATTAACATTTCCTGGTGTAAGTAGATGCGAAATATTGCTGCGGTTATAACATTGCCATTGGCACGGCATTGCGGTTCTGCCGTTATACTGTTTCTTCTATGTATGTCATTAATAGATCCTAGTTTATTATAATTATCTTGGTTTATTAATGCGAACGTATGAATATGATATTTTTGCATTTGCTTTACATCAATGCGACGTGTAGCTCCAGTAACATATATTCTATTTCAGTTTTATTTCTTATTCTTCTTTTTCCGATTGTTTTGATGTCCTCAATGAATAGATAAATTAATCCAGCAAATCAATTTCCTTCTCTAAATAATTCTATAAATAACATAAAGATTTGAAATTTAATGTAATGTCTAACAAAACAACATACAAGTATAATATATTGTACTGTTTATGTCGTATCATTGCAACCGTATATTTTTAAAAACGTTAAACGCGATTCTTTTCAAAGGGATGTTCACTCCTTTAACATATGTATTTCTTATTCTATAGTACAACTTAAAATTCATCAAAATTTGTTTTTCTTTATAAGATATGTTTTTAAATAACGTGTATATTATAAATTTTCCAAATGTCTCTGAACCTGTAATATATGCATGGCCCAGCAATAGAAGAGCAGTGAAAAGATATTTTAAACGAATTCGCACAGACTCGTCGACATCGTATCTCTCGATTGACGTGAGCAATACATGCCGCCGCCGTGAAATATCAGTTCATCGGTCCCTTTCAACTTACGATAATCTTAATTAAGCAATGAATACATGATCTCGTGCTGCGCCGGCATCCTAATGATGGGCCGTGCCATGAGAAACACGCTCTCGTGCGGCAAGGTGCCTATAAAAAACGCACATGGACACACCATAATCTGCCCGTTGCGGAAAGCCGTAATTCTTCATCACACACGACGTTTAAAAGTTTTTTTTGTTTCTACCAGGTCTTCGAGAGATAAACCGTGAATTCTTAAATTGCACGTTTGCATAGCCGGTACACATCTTTTCTTGATTGACGACCAACACATATCTATTTACATATAATTTTGTTATTATCTTTACATATAATATAATATTATATGAAATGAATTTATGATTTAATGTGAAAATAATTTAAGAAGTAGGAGAAAAATCGTAATTCTTATTTACATTAATAAACCTTAATTTGTTGATACAAAAATGTCTTCAAAATATTATTTGTTAATTTTAAAATTACCTTCATGAAATAACGATGCATTTTGAACAACCGGATATTTATCAAACACATATTTCCTTGTTTACTAACGGAAAGTTGAAAGTTTTTTTCTTTGAAAATAAGATAATCTAATCAAATTCCGCGTAAAATTGCAACGCTTGTAAAAAACATATATCTACACGTATGTATGTACACTATAATCTACTCGCGCTACTGAAAGACCATAATTTCTCATTACTGACCATTTAAACTTCTTATTTCTATTACCTTATAAAAATGAACTGTGAAATCTTAATCTTTTTACACACAAAGCTGCTGACTTGTATATTACAATTATATATATTTTACATAAACTAAAGCTTATTATTGTATTATTAAATAATCTTTTTTAAATTAATAGATCTTAAACTAATAAATCTTAAATTAATAGTTCTAAAAACATTTGAAAATTATTATCATATTTTTATTCGATATTTCTTTAGAAGATATCGATTAGATATCGAGTATTTTAAGCACCGATATTATTTACTTACATTTTTTTAACGGTAAAATGAAACACTTAATTTCAGAAATTTCTTTTAACTGCGACTGTTTACGACAGTAGAATGTACTCATCGAGATTAAAACAAAAATAGTATTACTATAATTACCCGAAAATATTCACAAACTCGTTAATGTTAGCGAGAGGCTATAAAGAAGTCATAAAATGCCGCAGAAGAAACAGGCCAAATGCATATATGCATAAATCCCATTCCGGATTGTAGCGAATTCGGGTCTTGAACATAATAGTTTTCTTGGGCGTCGACAATTTTACGTAACTAAATTATACGTAAAAGGATTCCATGTAATTTTTTGGGTTAACGACCCAACAGGACATACAATAAAATAAATTATTGTAATCATAAATTGGAATCGTCTTTAGGGTCTGCGAGGAGAATCAAAATATCACATTCGTTACGTTTTTATAAAAAAGAATACAATCTATTAAATGTGATTCATTGCATGTTTCATTAATTTCTCATTTGCAACTGTAAAAATTAGCCTATTTTTCTAATTATATCACTCGCACTAATTAGAACACGTGTGATTTTCCACGCTCGTCGAGATGAAAAAAATGTCAGATGTAAAAAGCCAGTAGCGCAACCATGTTCACAAACATGTTCGCGCAACATGTTTCGTAATGATGAATCTGTTCAATATTTAATATTTTTACGATTTTATAATTTCTCTCTCTCTCTCTTTCTCTCTCTCTTTCCCTTTTGCCTGATTAAATTAAATTTATGTTAATATTTTATTAATGAACTTTCTGATTCCCTGATTCCCTATCTTCAGTTTTAGATGAGAGAAGTGTATATACATATATATACATACATGCATTTAATTACATGCATTAATCAGGTCATTCGCGCTAGATTAACATGTGAATTTACCAGTTTCACGATGACGCTGTTAGCGTGATGTTCGTAAATCATACGATTTATTTTGCAATAAGAAGCATTATGAGATTGTGGCTGAATCATAGACGTTTAACAACTCACATTCATTTATTCGTTTCATTTTCTTTCTTAGTTTCTCTACGCGCGAATCATTTCACCGCGCGAAAACATTATTAGATTGAACTGCTACATAACCGGATATCAAACCTTTATGGTTTCCATTAACTAGCTAATTAGCCCTCGGACGTGCGTCAATGCAAAGCTTGCTTCAAGCTATGAACAAATCGGAGATCGCTCTAAGCATACGCCAATTTTTTTTTAATTATAAAATTATATTTTCCAATCTCTTTTTCTTTGAACCACGCAACACCGTTTGATAAAAGGAGAAATATTTTGTATTTTATTATAATTTCAATAAAGCTGTGATTAGTTTAAAAATGATTAAAATTATCATAATAATACGTGTAGTTTTGAAAATAGAGACATGAAAGTTTTAAAATATTTTTATTGTTGTTAAATTCTTTTTCGGCGTTTTTTGTTTTTAAAGATGACGACGCGCGAGGAATTTAGTCATTTCTTTCTTTTCACGCCACGCGACGCACGGGAAGGAGGGCAGCAAAAAGTAAGAATCCCACACGGAGTAAACAGGTACTGGGTCAAACGGTGATAAATCGAGATGCCGGGACTCGGGAATCCGCGAATGGCAGTACCGGAAAGATGCGTTGCACGGATGCTCCGGTACGTTCCGAGAAACCGCAAAAGGGTTGCCTAGTGCCGTAGAAATGCGTCGTGCAAGGTATACGAAGATCTAGGTATTTGCCAGCATGGAAGTCAAGGTTGCCATATTTGTTTGCGACAAGAGAGCAAAACCTTTTGCGGACATCGTTTTCTTCCTCTTCCTTTTTTTTTCCTCTCTTTCTGACGTGAACGAAGAGCAATTGCCTTTCTAACGCAGCACGATTGCGATCGCTTGCTTTTATTTCAACCTGCAAAGCAATCGATATTATCTATATTGAAAAAAATCAACCGCATAAAACACAAGTAACGCAGAAATCGAGCGAGATATGTTATTGTCTTGCAATTTGGAATATTCCTCTGAGAAAGCCAAGAACTTTTGTGAAATAAAGTGAGACGTGAACAAGACAGCGGACTGAACTCGTTTGACGAATTTCCATTTGTAAGGAAGTGCGGGGAAATTTTTCTTTTCGGCATTCCGCTTGCTAGAGTTTAGAAAGCGCAATTCATGGCACGAATCGCGGCAGCGACGCATAATTGACAATTTTCACGTCGCTGACGCGACATTACTTTGTAATTACGTTGTACGTTGGAGTACATCGGGATTTATTTCCTAGGTTTTCCTTTCGCAACGAGATTCTACTCACGTAAAACTGCACTTAAGCGTTTTATGTGATAAAAACAACGGGGAGTGAAATAAAATAAGTACGCGGGAGATCAGGTATAAAAAGATATAACGACTAATAATTGCTTGATGATAACGGAATCCAATGACGTTTATATTAAAGGGAATTTGAGAGAATAAGGTTTAAAAAAAAATACAGTCAAATAATAGACAATCTTATTTGTTATAACACCAGATGTTTAAAGCGTTACAATCGAATTGTCGTTTAACGAGCACAATAAAGTGTGAAATAATATAAGTTTAAACGCGTAAGAGATTAGGTGTAAAAAGATATAACGACCAATAATCGCGCAATAACAACGGAATCAAGTGGCGTTGGAACTTAAAGAAAAAGAGCAAAATTTCATAAGAATTCGGAGAAATAACCGACATCTCAGTTTTCCAATAGATATTATAATTGAATTCTCGTTTAACCGAATGAGTAGAACGTAACGTATAATAAAGCGAGTTTACACGCGCAAGAAATTAGATACAAGAAGCTATATAATACCAATAATTACGCGATAGTAACACAATCAAGCGGCATTAGAAATTAAAAGGAAAGAATAAAGTTTCAAAAGAATTCAGATAAATAACAATCTTAATTTTTACAATTTTTACTTTCCAATTTATCGTAATCGAATTAAGATCGAAACGAAATCTTATTTTTCATCGATGCAGAATAATTCTTTAAGAAATAATCGTTTCTCGAAGGATGCATAAAAAAATATTGAGAATACACGTCCTGTCGCATATTAATATCGTCAAGTCTCTTATGGTCGCATCTGTCTCGTTAAATTTGCACCCATGTTCCAGTCTAGTGGCGCAATAGTTTAACAATCGCGCAACTCGGTTTGTGAGCTCGCAATGCGCATCGTAACATCGTCGGCGCGGCTTCTAGAAACGTCGAGTGCGAGTTGCGCGATATCGCATTATCTTTATTTCCGTGTGACATAATTCGGCGACATTAAACGCTCGTCAGCGGTGCGCGCACACAATTGGTTTATATCGGTGATCATTCGCGATCGAGTACACGAGCCGCGGCATGGGCGAAACGAGAAACATCCGCACAAAAAGAAATCCACTTGCATTCGAGTGCAAGATTAACAGCTCTGTTGTCCGGTAACTAACATGCTAATTGAACGGCAATGCAAACCATATTTTCTTTTATTGTACCTCTCTTGTAACGCGCGAAGGTACGGCTAACAGTAATGTAGGAGCTTCTTGCAAATGCAATGGACGCACTTGAGAAACGCCACGTTGTGAAACTTTCTATACATAAATTAAGTATAAATTCACAAAAGTTTTTTAAGTTATTTTGAATGTTAATTATGAAAGTAAACACTGTTTTTGTATTTGGATTATTGATAACACATTATATTAATGCCAGATAAATAAATAATGGAAGAGAAGGGAAAATCGTTCAATGCATCGTTCATCTAATTTTTCAAAATTAATTTGATCAACCAGTTCAATAAAAATATACATTACAAAGAATAAAAATTAAGAAAGATGATTAAATTCTTTTCGACCTCTCGGAGTTCGAAAAAGTTAACTCGCGTCATTTCTATAACGATTAAATTATTAATTACTGTTAATTATAATTTAGTAATAAAGTTAATAATGAATTACTATTAATTAATAGACTGTCGTTTTATTTTATACTAACTTGAAGATAAGGGCTGGCTGCCGACAGAACCAGACGATGCGCGAGGAACCGCTGACCTCCCGGACAGCACAGAGCCACATCGGCGAATCTCTGCGACAGCATGGCCTCTTTCAGGATGTCACCGACGTCCGGTACCCTCCCAGAAACGCGGATCACTTCTCCCATCATGCTCCACTTGTTTGTGATCAATGATCGCTCGAGACACTCGCGGAAATACGCACTCCCCGTCGAAAGTCCTTGGCTACTTTATTTGCATGCGACTTTGAGGCACGTGGGAAAGATATCTTTGCAAAACTTGGAAAGTTCTTAACGACTGCTCTTCAGTTCGAATTATCGTTGTCCATTCCATCGTCCGTCTCGTCAGCTTTCACGTAAAATCCTCTTCTAGGAAAATTCGAAGAGCGGCGCTCTTAAGATCTTCGAAGTCGTCCTTTTTTTTCTCTTCATTCACGCGAATTCGAGCGAGAATGCTTTATTTCTTTCTCGAATCAGGCTCAGCTGTTCTATGCTGCTATTTTTGTCGCGCCAGGTATTCGTGACATATGGTAAAAATAATTACAATCTTAATGAATACCGTTGCAACGGAATCTCGCTTGTTTTGGGAATTTCTCCTTAATATGATCCGCGTGCGAACTCTTGTTGACGCACGATCGATCGACTCGCATTTACAAGCGACATTTGTTGACTCTGTCGTGCGACGCTGACTTATAGCCATATAATTATTGGCATTTATCAACGATAACGGTGTTAGCATCCGCTGTCATATCGTCATTGTGAGATTTATGATTGGCCGCATTTTTTTTTTGTTTGCTTTTTGATCTCCCTTTTAATTCACCGTTAAAATTAGCTCGCTACTCAGAAGGCTGTGCCAATCGGAATACTAAATTCTTCTACCCATTAATTAATCTCCTTTCTGGTCACCGACCCCTATCTTGTTGCCAAAATCGAATGAGTCTTCCTGAAAGCGGACTCGAGCAATTTCGCAGATCTAACGATTCTTCTCTTTACGTCAACAAACTTTCTGTTTCATTATATTCTGAAGAAGCTGAAGGGGAATTTTTGAAACATATATCAATTAAAAAATATTTAATATTTGGAGGGCTTTATATTTTTTTTTTTTTCGTACGTTTGTAAATTAATATAAAGCAGTAGACATTTTCGAGTTATTTAGACGTTTTAAAAATTGTTTCTTCGTCAGAAAGAAACAATTTCAGAAAAACCTCGGAATATCCAGCGCAGAAACGAGCCTTTAATCTCGTGAAGTAAATTACACAGTTCTCTCTACGACATTGTTCGCATTTCACAAAGTTGCCGATCAAAAACACCGTCCCTCCCTATCGTGCACGTTGATCCATCCGTAATGAGACGCTTTCATTGACCAACATGCGCACACTTTTCTTCCTGAGTCCCGACGTTCTTTGCAATCCTATAAACTCCGACTTGGATATTTCCTTCCCGCGATCGAGCTCTTCAACCGAGCGCTTTTTGCAGCTCCGCGCGTCGCTCGGTATTACGCGATACTCTGATAATTCCGCCAGAATGCAGTCGGACGACTCGATTTCACGATAAATTTATACGCCGCCGCTCGGATACATCGACATATACGAATCCGCGAGCTCGTCAGGATCGTCCTGGTCCGGTTAATGAACGACCTTTTCTCCTTGATTACCGCTCCTCGACCACCGCCGTAATTAGAAGATCTCGAAATCACCCGAGGGCGTGCACTTTTTTCACGCTGCGGATCCGCCTCCGGATGCTCGATTCTGTTGATTATTTGCATACGATCAGTTATCACAATCGAATCTCCGCTCGATTATTTCATCACATTGTCGTCCGTCAAATATTTCGTGATTCACAAACGTTTCAATTGTGATATTTTTAAAAATTCGGTAAAAATTGAGAATCCTTCTGATTCATTAAGTCAACTAACATAAATTGTTAGATCGATAATTTCACTGAAAATGTCCCTTGCTTTAATCAGCGAAAATAATTATTTCAAATTAATCAACTGCTCCATCGAAAATTCTTCTCGAGTAAAATCAGTCTAATTTAATAATTAGTTCCTGATTAAAACAGTCAAATTCACAATCTCGTTAATCGCCTCTTTTGCTAAAATAATCCTATTATTGTCGTCTGAATAATTAGATTTAACGTTTCGCGTACTCAAGGCTGCATTTATAAAAACAGATCCGATGGACGCTCCATCGATCTGCGAGCGAGACTTTGGGAGATCGTCAGCGAATGGATCCGCGATTTTTGGGCCGCATCGCCAGTACTCGCGGATTCGCTCGACATCTCAATCTCGGTCTCGAATTCCTCGCGGATCTTCCAGAACGTGGTGTCGTGTGTTTTCTTCTGGCGAATCGCGCTCGCTCGCGGCGCTTACGCGAGGAGAACCCGTCGCTGAACGACTCAGCAGGGCGACTGCCACCTGAAACGCTCAGGTGAGCAGAGACCACCTCTGCCATCGCGAGAGTGGTCTCTCCGACGAGACGGAGAGAGCACTCGCAGGGAACTCCTCCCATGTCTCGCTGCTCTATCCCCTCCCCCTCTCAAGTAGAGTGCACCTGCGTTGCGCTCGTCCCGTGTGCATACATGTCCTATGTCAGTTTACAATTAATTTTCAAGTGCTCTAAAATGAGCGATACGACAGTGGGATAATGAGAGTTTTTCAGTTTTTCCAGGGTACTTGCACAGAATCACTTCGATTTCGATCGCATGTGCTTTTCGATTTTTTAAATGTAACCAGTCATGAACAAAGGAAAAATTAAGGATTGCGGGAAGCTGAGAAATTGTTTTTCTAGATAAAGACGACGATAAATTAATAATAGAAAAGACATTGGAAATTGCAAATACAAACGGATCTTCTGGGAATGTAGATAATTAGGATTCATCTCAGTTTGGTCTCGATTTAGTTTCGCACTGATTGCTTATTTTTGGAAATCACAGACAAATGAAATGCAGAAATCTTAGTTTGCTTGACGTTGAAATAAATTGTGGCATAAAGTGGAAATATATCTTTAATATGTCTAACATTCTAATATATAGAACGATTCATATCTTATCAGTTCACAGTGTTAGAAACAGAAATATGCATTCAAGAACGAATTCCATTCAAAAAAATCGCTATGCGAACATAAATGTAGTCATTTCACTTATTTCTTCAATTTCTTTATCGAGACATTTAATCATATATGTAATTAATTCATTTTTACCCTTTAATTTCAACTTAATATGAAATTGTTGCCTTTAATGTCAAAATAAATTTTGCGTATTTAAAAATATTTGTTTTTTATCGTTTTAAAAGTGAAAGAGAGAGAGAGAGAGAGAGAGAGAGAGAGAGAGAGAGGTAGAAAATAAGAAAAACGAAATTATTGTATTGTATATAAAACTTTTCGAGCCATTAAATTCAAAGATACAAACGTGTATATACATGTTATGGTCCTATCACCTGTAGAAAGGTGAGCGCAGATAGAACTGGGAGTATCAAAAGCAATGCGCGAGAGAACGCACGGCCGCTTCGCGCGGGAATTCGTGTGCTAATGTCAGCTGTCAGTGAGTTAAGCGGATAATCGTTAGCGCGTTATGTTTATAATCGTCGAGTATGGCGTAGTAAGAGAACATCGAAATCGAAAGAACGAATGGGATTTTCTGCAATCTCGTTCACCGACAGTCCGTTTATCAAACATAATTGACTGATAATATCAATTGATATTACTAAGAAAGGGGTGAGGAGGGATAGTGTACGCAATTTTAAATAAATACGCGTTATGTTTTTAGCATTTAGAAATATTTAGAAAAAAGTCTAAAAGAATTTCTAGATAATAATTTAGAAATCTTAAATCTTAAAAGAAGAGAAGGGTAATATGAAGAAATGAACTGCGAAGCTCTCTGAAATAAGAGATTTAGAAAATGAAAAATTTACAAAAGTTTGTATAGTCAAAAACCAAAGTATTTATTAAAATTTAATCGTGTAACTAGCAATATATAAATTAAAGAATCCTTTAAATAATTTAGGAACTAAGAAATATAAATATGTCAGATGAAAGCGAGGAATTCAGGAATCAAAACAACAAAGATTTCATAGAATTGTTAGATATTTGTATTTGATATAATTTTCTCTGTAAATTTTTGTATCTTTTTATCAGAACTATCGTGCCAAGGAAACATTCCTGAAAAAAATCGTACATGCTGAATCACGTGAGTAGCAGAATTCTTATAATTTGCAATGGTACAAATTGTAAGAGCTGATGATTATATACTTTTTATTCATTTACCGGAACATGGCAATCAGGTTTCACAGTATATCTCTGGAAGAAATTAAAGTGTATATAATTAATATCCTATTAATGAATCAAAACTGTCCGATGAATTTAAATTTGAACTACTAATTTATCATCATTTACGCTCAAAGATCTTAATTAGATGAATATAACCAACCTTATATTTTTATTTCTGTCGATATATGTAGGTGCTGCTTGAAAGAAAAAGAAATTCTAAAATCATATTTATAACTTACTGAGATAATTATTTAATTCTATATTTGCCAAATTGCGTTACATGAGAAATCTAACAGTTTATTAACTTTTATTCGAAATTTAATTTTTCCGATTTTATTCTACACAGTCAGTTATTACTCTAATTTTTATTGCTCAGAATTTTTCGAGATTTGGCGAAAGTCAAACAATCCATCGAAATAATTAAAATTAATAGTTTCCATCAAAGAGTTAACTAATGAACAACTGATATTATCTTTTTACATCTTGCGCGTTATATTTGCGAAAGTTTTGCAATACCGGCGCAGCGCGA
This sequence comes from Tetramorium parvispinum, assembly GCA_011638315.1. Lineage (NCBI taxonomy): Eukaryota > Metazoa > Arthropoda > Insecta > Hymenoptera > Formicidae > Tetramorium > Tetramorium parvispinum. The sequence goes on along the minus strand of VBVR01000471.1, from coordinate 5,242 downwards.
TATTTTATCGCGCAAAATGATTTCGCGACAAGGAAATTCTACAAGAGATCGCGATAATGGCGCATACTTGGATTCTTATCTGCCTAGAGAGAATGTAAATCGGTACCGAATTAGGGAGTGTCTAAGATAGAAATGACATATCGTCGGATATCATTAGCTCGGTTTCCTTGATTCTAAAATTACGACGCGCACACACGCGCGCGAACGGTGATAACGGCCTTAGTGTGTGTGCCTTAGAGTGCATACTTGGGTTCGTATACGATGTATTCTAGGTGCCATAAAAACACACACACACAAAAACGGGACATCGAATTTTAGTACCTTTTCTTTTATGGCTGCGATATATTTTTTTTACATCAACGATTACATGCCTCGTTGGTTGGAATGGATATCATCCTTTGGAATTTCATTTGATTGACGAATTCCAATAAGGAGTGCTTCCAATAAAATTTGTAAAAATAAATTTCATGCACGCATCGAATTATTAATGAATGCTCATATTGAGAAAAATATATCGCCTCGTATCAATACGATGCTATTAGCTACAGCAATATTGTTTTAAAAAACAACATTGTTCATAAAGTAATTAAAATATTATTTCAAATTAGTATTATTAAAAAAAAATCAAATAACACTGCGAGGCTGTTGAAAAATATATGTATTATTGAAGAATAAGCAATGATTTTTTTCTCTTCAAAACCTAAATTTCATATATAGGTACCTAAACAATTAAATTGACAATGTCAGTTTTCAAGATAAGTTTTTAATTGCAAATTGTTAATCGATTTTATGGTTGTTCAAAAATACCGGTGATTAAGCAGTAATGAACGTCAAGGTAAAGTTCGTTTGATGCAATGTTCATCATTGCCAGTGCCGTTACGGTATGATTATAGACGTGAGAACAGCGCTATTTCCGGCCGTATTATCTTAGCATCAAGCGAGGAAATCGATCTCTCCCTCTGTCAAATTGATGAACCCGACCTATGAACATGTGTGACGGATGATGATGGAGAATGAGCTGAAACTGCCGCTACTTCGAAGTTATCCTAAAAGCGATACATTATAACGGCACAAGTGTGAAGGTCGAAACAAGTTCCTTGAAAGTATCGAACGTCGAACTGGCAATGCCGTTTGTTTTGATGCATGAAAGATGGGACTTGAAAAATTCGCAAAAAAAAGAACCATTACATCGAACATGTATTTGACATGTATCAATTTCTCGAGTGAAAATTTATGGTTCCCACACTGTAGCAACTTTAATAAATAATTATAGAATAGATAAGGAAAGAGTGGTTGAAAAAAATTCCTTTCTCTGATATCATTAAATTCGGTCAAGAGAATAATATTTGTAAATTCACAACTAATTGTAACGATATTGCTCGATGTCGCAAAAATGCACAAGAAATACTGATCCGGAGTGAAAGCGATATCAAGATGCATTACCGTTCACGCCTTAGGGTCGCAATAACTACAGGAACGGCTTGTCGAAAGGATGGACGAAGAAATGCTAATCTCTCTAGTGACGAATCTACAGCTCAAGAATTTGAAATAGAAATTCGCTATAATTTTTCGATCATCTATTAATTTATTTCGATAATTGAGTTAATATTTCAAAAAGGTAACCGAAAAACTCTTCTATTATCGCAGACATTTCTCTTGTTCCGGATTTCTCTTTACAGGATAATTGTGCCGGGAGAAATGTGCCGATTGAATATTCAATATAAAAAAATAGCATACAGCCCCGTAATATTAAATATATACAATTCTATATTTTATGTTTCATATTTTTATTTTAGCCTCAAAAGATTATTTTTTTAAATTATATTTTATATATTTTTTTAATTTATAAGATTTTAAATTTAAATTTATTTATTTTAAAAGTGCCCTGTATTTTGTTAGGATAAACCTTTCCATTAGACACATTCTAAAGAAAAGGGCGATTGAATATCTATATTACATATATGTATACTTAGCATTACTTGTTACACCGTAATTACATCTACTGAGAGGTTCTCAGGAAATGCATAACGGTGGAAAATCCGTGATAAATCTACGGCGTACCAAATAACGGGGACTGCAGATGATCGCGAGGATCCGACCCGAATTCAAACTCGATCCGGCCGGCGAGCTCGCTCACGGCCGGAGGAAACACATGGGGCTTCGGAGCTCACCGTTGTTTGCGCTCGCATGTGAACAAAAATCCCATCGATCATCGCCGCGGTGAAACACGCGGCACGGTAAACAGACGTTTGCACAAGACGCGCGTGCCGGCCGCGTGTGGAGCAACGCTCGTCCGTTCGGAACGGCGCACGTGGTCCCGCCGTCGCTAAATCTATTAGCACGCGGAGAGAACGTTTTCCAGGCTGGTTATCGGGCAAATATTGTTCCGCTCTCGGTTACCGTTTTACCTGTAGGTCGACCCCGCTTGCTGACACTGTTTCGTACTACATCACATGCTACCATGTCCATCAGAGGTTCCCAAAGGAACAGGAAATAGCTTAATTCTTCGTAAATTTAATCTCTCTCTCTCTCTCCATAACACAATGAAAATATTTTATGTACACTTTTTCCGTCTCTACACGCTTCTTAGATATAATTATTTAAAGAAAGTTTACATATAGTCGTGAGATATTGAAGACTTAAATCTGGCATTAAAAAATGACGACGGAGTAAATTTTGATCGATCCAAGAAGGATTTAAAATAACGGTCTTGATCAATGACAATTCAAAAAATGTGGTACAATTGTAATGATTGACATTCTGAAGATAAGAGATAACGTAAGCCTCTTACGGAGTCAACTGTTCAAGTTCAAATACGACACGCTTCAGAAATAGAAATGAAGATACGCCTGGCGCGAAGCATATGCCATTCTTATCTGTCCTTGTAATATTCACTCCGCTGGTTTATTATTACTCTCACTTGTCCAGTTTGGGAGCTGCTGCTTTAAATGCAACGACGCAACGACGCAATTTCAAGCGCTCTCGTCTCGTTTAGCGCTTCTCTCTTTGCACGAGGCTGTAAGTTAAAAATCCGCCTCGCAGCCACACAGCCGGATGAGATATCGAGTTCCTCTCGGCCGAGATCTCGGGCCTTTTTCCATCTGCGCCCACTCGCAGATACGATTTCTTGAGGATAGGATTGTTCTCGCTTTTCCAACCATTTCTCTCAATTTGTTCGCGTACTTTCGCAAAAATATCTGATAGCGATAGAGATTAATCTGTACATGTACCAAATGAATCTCTTGCCAGACAAAATATTCGCGCGTTCACCTTTCACATTCTTCTACAGATATCCTGCGAAATGCATTTTGTTATCTAAATAAATTATTATTCCACGAAATTGGCATTCTCCCTCAAAAAATCACGCCGAGGAATCGAATTAATAATTTACAACTCAGTTTTGTTTTAACACTTTTACATGAGGAAACGTATATATATTTGTGATTTATGAAAGATATGAGTTTACAAATATATATATATATATATATATATATACTTGTGAAATGTGTTGAAAGGGAAAAAAATTATACATTTAGATTTGCATAGGTTAAAGCACTGAAAAAAAAAAACTAAATCGCTTTTCTTCAATTGCAAATTACGTGACATTACGAGAAACTCATCCAAACTGCCTGAATAACAACTTACTCCGAGGGGTGATGCGAGGTAGGCAGACAGAACGGTGCCTTGTTTGCACTTGATAAACGAGCGACGTTTTCTTCCGCGGTGTATCGGCGATGTTTGCTCGTCGTTTAATGCCGACGACAACCTGACTCAAATATTTAGCACGTACAAAATGAACAACAAGACCTGCCTGCTTGCCATGTCCGAGCTTTCGTGCCTCTCTTTCTCTCTCTCTCTCTTTTTCTCTTCATGAAACTTGTAATGACGCATATTCCTTGCCAACGTAAAGAAAAAGTCAAACAGACTGACATGCATTCTAAATTATCGAGAGTCCACAGTCACGGTGATTTATATTAATTGCATATTTATTTTACACCTTTATTTTGTTTTTTATTTTATTTTTATTTCGTTCCCGCTTGATTTTATATTATTTTGGCTTTGCTCCTAAATAAAATTCTATCACGTATGAATTTACGTTATTTAATAATATCTAATAGATATTATATAGATAGACTGGCATTATAGCGTGCAGGTAACATAACGGGCTTCCTTACCTTACACATCATATTTAGCAACATATAACTCGCAATTATATAAAATAAAAATCAATGGCGGAAAATTGATCCCTACATCATATCTCGTTAGCTTCCGCTCGCCTTTCGAATTGCGGAATTGCAATTCTCAAAGAATGCGCAGCGACACGCGGCAATCTCTTCATTTCCTCTCTTACAAAAAGACCGGCGAATGATAGAAAGGGAGCGGCCGGTTTAGCTACGTCGCCCTGGCACCGATCATTCTCCAATCGACGGATCGAGCTTTAATTGCTTCTTCAGGATTCCGTTATAGGATTCCGGCCGGGAAGAGATAGCGCTTCTCTCCCAGGAAGGAAAGCTGCATTGTGCGCTACGAGATTCGTATCGGGATTCCACCCCGAGTAATAATTCCACGACTCGGCCAGTCATCGACACACCATATTGCGTAAATTGCATGTAATCTCGCGTGGCGCGCACGCTTTTCTGGAAATAAGCACGCCGAGAGTGCGCATCCGCTCTCTCGCGAGCTCTCGTCCAGCCGCGATTTTTCCTCGCGATGACGCACCGCCTTTTGAAAAGACGAGCCGCCGTGACTGATACTTACCGCCCGCCGCACGGTGCGAGCATTAAATGTAATCAGAATTTAATCACATACCGGAGGAGGACAGATAGGATGTAAAAGAGGTGCACAAATGACCGTGGACTTGTCCTAAGTAAATCGAAACGTGCGTAACGTTAATAATAATAACGTTAATAAATCGCATTCGGGACAAGAAGTTTGTAACAGCTGTGCTATCCACGCCGCCTCACAGCCCGTTTCATTAGCGTGACGTATATGTTAAAATTAATGTCGTTAAAAAGAGAAGGATTCGATCGGTCATTAATTCGACGCGGCTGCATTCGCGATAATTCATACAAGGACTAATTTCAGATATCGTTCCCTTTAGCTGCGGTCTCTCGTGAAGCAAGATTACGCCCCCAGATAGGAAACGATTGCAATAATTGCCTTAAGATGATTCTGCAAAACGCGTATCTTTTGCTAAAATAGAATTTTACAATTATAAGTTATAAATATAAGTTATAAATAT
>VBVR01000470.1:0-49394 GCA_011638315.1 Tetramorium parvispinum | reverse complement strand
ATTATAGCCTGATATTTCTTAAATTAATAAACGATTTTATTTATAATTATCTTTGCAACTATATAATAACTAAATAATACTTTTTATATATTACAAAATACAATAAATCTATCAATCGTCAAACAGATCCTAAAGCTAAGGCCACGTGTCAATATACAAATGCCTCATCTTCTAAACTATCAGATTGCTTTGTGTCTTCTTGGTTCCTCATAGCGGCCGTGACCGTATTCTTCATCAGCATTGCTACCGTCATGGGTCCCACGCCGCCGGGAACCGGAGTGATATGGCCGGCGACCTCTTTTACGGTGTCGTAATCCACGTCTCCCACCAAGCGATACTTGCCGTCTGCCGTTTTCACCCTGGTGATACCCACGTCGATTATGCAAGCGCCTGGCTTTACCATTTCCTTGGTAATCAAGCCAGGAACCCCGGCCGCCACTACGATCAGATCCGCCAGCTTCGTGTACTTTTCCAGTTGCATGTGAGGTGTATGACGATGGCAGATCGTCGTTGTCATGTCCATCGCGCCCGTTTCGCCTAAAAATAGAATGATAATTAGTTTGGAAAATCAAAGATGAAAATATAAACAAACTGACGAAATTTATTTGTGCGAATAAGACTTTAATCTTAGAGTTTTTATCAAAGAAAGATGACGAGAAAGTCATGAGTTGAATCGATATTACGAAATGAAACAGTCACAAAAAATTTAGATAATGCTACAGACAGTGATCCAATTTGAAAAGTCTATGGCGTCAGCAAGTGTTATCTCGATATTAGTTTGGTACAACTAAAATTGTGTTAACCAATTGATAATCACCTTTGCCATCGGCATGGAGCAATAGCGCGATAGGCAGCCCGACGTGTTTCGATCTACCCACAACCACGGCGTTTTTTCCGAAAGTCTCAATTTTGCTTCTAAGTACTAATTCCTTGACAGCTAAGGCAGTGGCTGGTACAATACTGCTGTTGTCCAATGTCAGATTACCGAGGTTTTCCAAGTGAAACCCGTCCACGTCCTTTTTCGGAATTATCGCCTGACATACTTCTCTCTCGTTCATGCCCTTCGGCAGCGGTAATTGTACCAGAACGCCATCGACGGACGGATCTCTGTTGAGGTTGTCGATTTCCCTAAGAAGTTCTCTTTGCGATATATTTTCTCCCAAATGAATGGTATAACTCTCGATTCCTGGCGATGGACAAATAATATTAGCACGCGAGCTTTGCGACAAAGATTATCTGATATGTTTATGCAAATAGAATTACCTATTGACTTTGCTGCTTTCATCTTTCTACCAACGTACGCCTTGCTGGACGGATGGTTCCCCACTAATATTGCCACCAGTTTCGGTCTCTTCTTCCCTGCATTTGTACAAGTATCTACAACCACCTTTAATTCCTCTTGAATCTCTGCTGCTATTTTGTTCCCATCTATGATCACAGCTTCTTGTCTGCAATCGACAAAATCCAAAATATAATAAAAATAATAGAAAATCATAATTTTTTACACTGATGTTTAATATTTTTGGATTATTTCTTAATGAAATTAGTAAAATAAAATATATTGGCAGAAACAGAATGTTCATAAAATTTAAGGTAAAGATGGAACTTTGCTGTTTTTCTGCCTTTAAATATACGTTTAACGTCCTTTGTTCATTAAAAAATTCTATGTGCGCTTTAAAAGTAAAAATAGACACCTATTTGTGGTGCAAAATAATATAGTCATGGCATTAACAAACAATTAAAATGTTGAGATGTTAACAATTCGTTATCTACAAATAAAATAAAATAAAGAAATTAAGAAATCCATTTCTTAATTTGATTTCACTTGTAGATAATAAATTTCGATTAGACCTCAACGGTTTTCAGTTGCTCGTTAATAGCTCATTCTATATTATTTCCTACATGTACTAATTGTACTGTACATCATAATAAATATTCCTTGTACATACTGTAATGTCACAACTCATTTGACAGATTAAACTAATTTACTAATTGTTTTATTGTTCTAAACTAATTGTCTCTAATAGAAGGTCTCATGCTCACCGGACTTTCGACACATGCAGCTTTCTCACGAACTTCTGCGAGATGACGGAGATGACATTCCTCCAGGAGAACATTGTTGGTCGCTGTTGCCTCGTGGGATTCGCACGCTGATCTGAGTACGCTGACCGGTACGCTACCGCATGCCACCACGAGATTCCGGATTCCGGTATGGCGATGGGGGATCCTCGCTGCAGGGGATCTCTCGAGCTTTTGCAATTCCCGATAACGCGAAGCGTCTCGTGCGTCCGCGATAACGACGTTCGCACAAACAGCCGGGGCCGTTTACGATAAGTTCGCAGGGGGTCGACAGCGCTGTGGGTGTTACGAAATCGATTAGGCTGTCGAAACGAGATTGCGAGTGAAAGGCGAGATTAGAGCACTTGCCCGACCAGTTCCGCCTTATCCGGCGCGGAGAGGCCGCGCGGAAAGAACGGAGCCGGTCAGATTCCGTAGCACAGGTTCACCGAGTCCATGTCCAGGCTCGCGATCGAGAGACGGGACAGGATCTCCCGCCAAGTCACCACCAAGTGTCAAAGTAACGCGAGACATATTTGTATCTACAGAGAGATTCTAATAGATAAGCTTTTTACCATGGGAGGTGGGTTACCGACTGCAATTCTAATTTACGGTACATAGATGGCAGCAGCACCAAGTTTTTTGTGGCAACCTTGTACCAATTCTTACCATTACTAGTTACTTTCTCTTACCAAAAATGTAAAGATAACACGTTTATAAGAATAAACTCATTATTAACCAGAAATCCTTTAATTCTCTATAAATAACTACGGAACCACCACATTTTTGAATTATGTGTATTTCTACATTTTCTATCGATACAGATTAACATTAACTTTAATCTCGGTTTAACTTACTTTCTATCTTTTTTTAGTCCTAAGAATTAGAAAAAGATGAAAAGTAAGTTAACCGAGATTAAAGTTAATCTCAATTGGTAGAAATGGATATTAGTGTTTCAAAAGTGTGATTAAAAAGTTTAAATATTTTCTTTGAATTTATATTTTATTAATAGGTATAACTATCAATTTATTATTATCTATCTAATGATAATATTATTATTTAACTTATGTTAAACGATACACTTGAAAACTTCACTATAAAAAATTATATTATTTATCGGATACATTTTTAATATGAAAGAGCTAGTAGTAATGAAGAAACAGGTTTTCTAATTTGCTCAATTGCTTTGGCATCGACGAGAAGATATTATATTAAAAAGTCGAGTAAATTTTTGTGATCCTTATAGGTGGGCTCAGAAATAATTGAAGAGTATAGATTAATAACTGTTAAATATATACTTGAATTGAGATTTGAATTTCTCGATCGTTGAAATATAATAACAAATATCCGAACAATTATATAATTGTGAACTTAATTTATAATTATAAACTATAGGATGCAGTAAGCAATACAGACGACACGGTAATTCATTTCATCCTTGTTTATCGAATTAAATAAGAATAAAACGTGGATGTGTTCCATTTGGCGCTTGCAACGCTCGTGAGCATTATTCGTTCTTGTCTAATATTTACTAAACAATAAAGATGAAATGATTCTAAGAGCGTTGCGAACGTTAAATGCATCCTGTGTAGCACTGCGTCGCCTATTTTGCTTGCTAAAAACATAATAACCTAGTAAACAGTAACACTGCATCAATATTATAGTTTCCTACTCAACAATGCAACTATTATATGCATACGTGTTATATTACATTTATATTGTTGCGTGGGAAATTATAATATTGATATAATGTTCCTGTTAGTGTTTACTAGTAGTGATTACTAGTGTTTATAGGGAAGTAATTAAGTAATTAACTGACTAATTGATTAACTAAATAACTAAGTATATTTCATTATATATATGATATTGTTATATTGTTTATAACGCAGTATTAAATTTGTGATTTATTATTATGCGGATACTTCGTAAATAAGCTCATATATTTGCAAAGCTAATATATGTATTGAAGTTCTATTTTGTTTCACAATTGTTATTTGCAAGTAAAGGAAATGACGAGTCGGTAGAGGAACACATTTTTGTCGAAATAATTTTAAACGATGATGAAGATGGCCCTACGAATCTATTAAAGTGCGCGTGTATTAACAAATGGCTGAATATACCAGGTTGGAAGCATTAATTGCATATGGATAATAAAACAATGAAATATTCATTTATTTTAATTTATTTTATCTTTCAACTAATTTTTATATTTTATAGAATATGAATAGATATTTTGTAGAAGATGCATGCATTATGTTGCCTACATATCATTAATTGTACACAAAATGAATTTCTATTTATGAGCAATTTTATCAAAGTGTTTATAGTTGAACGTTTGTACATTCAATTATTTCTTATTAATAGAGATATAAACAGATTTTTTAAATAAAAATTATTTTATTTGAAGAGATTCAAAGAAAATGAAGAAACAAAAGAAATTAAAAATTAATTAATTAACTAATTCATTTTTTTAAATTATATATATTTTATTAAAATTTTGTGGGATATTTTATGACACATTTAATAATGTGCGATAAAGCCTAATTTTTGGTAGTTATAATTCTTATAAAAATAAATGTAGTTACAGTATTTGAAAGAATTATTAAATTGCTTTGATTTGACGTTTTTTAAAGATGTTTCTTTAAGATTTTTGGAATTGCCAGTGTTACAACACTTCGATTTTTCATGCAATACGTCAAAGTTCCGTAAACATACAGTCAGCACATATCTCATGTCCTGAGATTACAGGCCATTCATTAATTGATTAATCGTTAATGTGAAAACAATCCGCGTCTGTTTGTCCAATAATTCGATGACGACGTCGTTGATTATAGTTGCACTAATGACAGACCTGCAGATTATGTATGTATTAAGAAGATGCGTGCTCGCAGAACGAGATGCGCCGGACACTGAAGCGATTACGTGAAATTATTGGCAACTTTCGAGGCCCGGAAAAGAGACGCCCGCCCCGGCGACGAAGTAATATTACGTTGGAACTGTATTAAGAGGATGAAATATGACTGAGCGTACCGGCGTGCCAGCCGTATTATTACTCCGATCCATCGTGTCGTAACTACTGTAACGTGGCCCGCATAGTAAATATTAAACACCGGGCCTGATGTCCGAGTACACGCGTATCGCGAAACTTGACGTGTTCCGAGTCTCGCTGCCGTCTCCCAAAATCTAGGATAAACAAAGATCGCTCATTTCTTCATTTATAAAGAAAGAGGAACAAATCCGGCATCTAAAATAATTTAATATTTTATTATTCAATAAAATAATTTACTGATTATTGAATGATATATATATATATGTATATACAATTTATTACAAATAGTTGAATATTTGAAATAATAAAATCTGGCAGCGTTACCGCTCTATCGTAATTAACGACGGCGGTAGATCAGTGGAATGCGCCGCGTAGTCTTTTGCAATTTCCGCAACAATGCATTGTCACCACTTTGTTACAAAATAGTTAAATAGTGGTCTATCGATTATTGTTAGCTATTTTGAGGGTGAGCGTGGGATACCGGACAATTTTAGCAGATCCACCCACAGTGCGGCCAAATATTTAGTTGGCCGCAAGGTTTGGTGCATAGGGCGCATACTTTCTGCGATATTATAAGCCGGGGCTTGAGCTGCCTCGACGTGCGACCATTCATCAAATAGTTGGTCTCAGTTACGATCAAAACAACGCTGGTATGTGTAAACGCGCGTTTGTTACTAAATCTTGCTTGTCAAAATTTCAAATCGATTGCAGTATGCCTGACCGAAATACTTGACGTTGCAAAGCGAGAAACATTTCTGGTATCTTCGATGACAAATGTGATATTTGATTTTTAAAAATATATTGTTACACACACATATATATATATATATATATATATATTAAATAATAGGTTCAGATATTAACTTTGCTTATTTTAAAATGCCGTTTAATTGTTGTAAGATGTGATTAAATTAATTCGAGCGCAAGTTCTTAATATTAACGTGTATATTAAATAAATTACATTATGAAAACATAATGTAAATTATACGAAACGTCCTCGCAAATAGTTTTATATTCTGTTGAGAGGAAGAGAAAGAGAGAGGAGGAGCTGCAACTATGTTACGCAGTTAAGCTATTTTCGTTGGTGATTAATTCCGGCGAGTTCTTTCCGCGTGTGTCCGTATACCTTGAATTTCCTAAATTCACGAGCTGGTTTTGAGCCCGTCCAGAATTCCTCGTCGCTCAACATTTTAACAATTCGGCGCCCGCCATAACTGCGCGTAACTATGATAATTATGCGTCCCTTTAGTAGCGTCGTTTACTGTAAGCTCGGGGTCCTCTGCGATTTTCGTGTTTCGAGCTGTCACTCCGCTTTCCGCGACATGATAAGAACGTTCGTCTTTCTCTCTCTCTCTCCCCCTCTCTTTCTCTCTTTCCTCTTTTTCCACCCCTCTTCTTTCGCTTTTCTTCCCTTCGCGAGTGGAATTACTCCCGATATTTCAAACGACGTCGACGCGATCGGGACACCGCGCGCAGACTGCATTATGCAAAAAAATATGCGCCCGTGAATGAATAAATATATATTCCTGTCTCGTATGTACCACTCCTCGCCCTTTGTCCTTTACCCTTCACCCGGTAAGCTTCGCGACAGCGCTCATACATAATTTATCATCCGAAGAATCTGCGCGCTCTCAGCGATAAAACAGTTGCCGTAATCGGTACATACATTGTTATCGCTACTGACACAGCAGGTGTCAAGCTTGTGCGAATACGTCTAAATTTGGCACTTCTGCCCTGCTTTCGTCTGCAAAACGTCATGCGACTGCTTATAAATATTTAATCTGAATGTATTTCGCTCGATCGTTCTTTAAATCGACTGCAATTAGTTTACAATTAAATAGATTAACTTACAGTTGTTCAAAACATATTATTAAAATATGCATATTCGCGATATTAAACTATGATAAAGTGACCTGTATTATGCTATCGTTTCGTTGTTGCGGCAATCAATCGGTTGTCGCAATATCCATCTCTATATTTATGTCAGACGTATTCAGGGGGGTCTTGATAAACTCCGGAGGGGAAAAAAATCGCGCAGATACGAACAAATTTGTTTCGGAATATCGTCCGTAACGAGAAGTTATGACGTAAAACTAGTCACACGCCGGCATCTCTGAAAACAACAGCGATGTCGACGGTTGACGTCAGTAGGTCACGCATCGGCTTGTCGCGAATCAACTTTTGCAATGGATATTTGCTCGCACACGCAGACGATGATGACAGCGCTGACACTGCGGTTATTTTGATTGAAATCGTGCGTGACGATCGTAGGTATGGTTGCAACACGTGCTGCGATCGCCGCCAGTTTCTATCATTGTGCTCAATAACTTGATATCGCGATCGTCTTTAATTACGTAAATATCCATTTATAGAAACGATACAGCAATTCTTGAAGGCCTATCGCCTATAATGAGAGAAAAAATATTACTAACAGATCTAAAAATTTTGATAAAAGAAAAATATGCTATCGCGTTATTTGTGCATTTGATTTTTTTTCTAGACCATATGCGCTGCCTTAAAAATTTTTCTTTTTTTTCTCTGTAATTATCTCCCGACTCTATTTCCGATCTCGTGCGCGAATAAGGCGACGGCTTATTACGGAATTCCGTCGGCTATTGATTGCCACTTGGAGTACGCAGTTAATTAAGCTTTTAATTTAATGTAAGCGGTGTGGCGGTGGCGGCGGTGGCGGCGGTGGCGGGCGCGTAAATTCTACGATTTCTCATCGAGAATGTCGGACGTGTTTCGCGATTCTCGTGGAAATCTGGATTTGCGGCCGGCGATTTCCATCAGAATCTGGACTGGCGGCTGACCGCATTTGCGGTATTACTACTTGCCGGAAACATGGATCCGCCGGATCTTGGGCAGCCGATACCAAGATATATGTAATGTCGGTGAAAGGTGTCAGCCGAAAAATTATGTTGTGGAATATATAAATTGCATAGAAATAAAATCGTTTGATCTTATCATCTGGACGTTGCGAATTTGATCGTCAATAAGAAATTTAGAACTTCAAATTAATTTCAAGTTAAATTAATTTAATCTTGGACAAACGTAAATCCTGTATATGGGATTTTTAATAATAAATTGATATCCACATAAAAACAAATAAATATGATTATTCGTGTTGCCATGCATGAAGTATATTGAGATGCTTTTCTCGATAAGAATATACGCGAGTACATTTCCAGATATCACATGATGCATACCGTTAGTAGTTACATGACATTAATGTAATGGCCGTGCACACTATAGTTAGGAAAAAACGTTGTCACGTTAAAAAAAAGGAAAGTAAAGCATGACGTGATGCTATGCTTGCACGACATACTGCTATGGCGTCATGCTCGATAATGTAACTTTGTTCCATGAATTCGAATAAAATTGTTTAATTTCGTGGAAAAATTTAAATTGGACATGATTAACGTATTTTTCTTCAATAATAAATTCGATTAAATAATATACATATAACAAATGTCTAGGTCAGGAATCATGATAGAAACAGAAAAGTATTGATTTCTCTTAAAATAATAAGTCAAGATTGTAGAAATTTTTCATGTAAGTCGTATATGTAAAGCATTCATTTGTTTTTAAAAATATCAATTTTTGTAATTTTTATATTTTACTTTATTCCATTTTATTTTTTATTATTAACATTCTTTATTTTTATCTTGCACGTGTTTATTGATTCACTCTGTACATATGAATTATTTATATATTTCAATATATTATACACATTGATTTTCATTAGAACTATTTCGGTGAAGCATTCTCTCGCGATTAAAATAGAATTCCACCCGGCTTTGCAATTTAGTTGTTGAAAAATGAAAAGCGTTTAAAAAGCACAATATTTTTGCATCCACTTTACTGTGAATGACGCTTGCCAAAATTGCATTGACTTCGGAATGATAGAAAAAAAAAGTCTCGCATAGATTTGTACTATAAATTTATCCTTAAGGCGAAAGCTTTATCTTAGAACGCGTTAAGAAATCGTTGTTTCAGCAAGAACCTTTTATCGCCGCTAAATCCGCGCTTGACGTCGCGCGTCGCGGCTGTAATAATTAAAATATTATTTCGCGACAAAAAAAAGGGAGGAAAATGGAGCGATAAGCGTAACGAGCCCATCGTGGACGTAAAAGCGTTTCCATTTAATTACAATCGATCGCAGCCGGGATCGCCTTCGGCATCGGCCTCCGGGGAAGCAGGGTCGGGGGAGCGGTTTTATCGGCGGTCAGCCACGGTGGTTCGTACATCGGCGTTAAAACCACCACTCAAATTTGCAGAACTTTTTATTTGCCCCGCGAGCATGTTCGTCCCAACCTCTTATCGGTCGTTCTTTTCGGAGAAGCTTAAAATTTCAGAGAGCTTTTCTTCTTGTCCACTACCCTCCTTTGCTCCTTCTTTCCCTTTCGTCGCTACGGATCTTTCTTTCACGTCATTTGGTTAAGAGATTTTTTTTCAATCGAGCTTTCGACAGTTCTCTCGATGGTCCCCGTGAGCAGCCAACAGAAAATATTTGATCTACTTGATGCAGTGCCTTCAACTGCTCTCCCGATTCTTCGTTTCTCTTTTCGAACACCCGACCTTTCATCCGATTGCTCCTTGTTAAGCTCGGATTTCGGTCTTGTCGGTATTCCTTAACTTCCTTCGTTTCACGCTCTATCTTTGCGTGGTTGTAAATGCGAATGGTAACGATCCATTCTGTAGAGATAACACGTGAGATTAAATTTCCTTATGAAGGGGATATAATTTTTAATTGCGTGAGAGAGAGAGAAAGAAAGAGAGAGAGAGAGAGCGTGGTTAAATTCCCAAAAGATAAGAATAATTGAAAATTAAATAATAAATGATCGATGTTAATACGGAGAACCTTCCTAGCTTATTCAGGAAATTTCATGTTACAGTAGATCCCTATAGAAACAAACCCGACAGATTTTCGCCTCGTGGTTGCGCTCTCTCGCTTCCGGCCACCGTTCCCCGCGGCTTCCCGCCACTTCTTGCGAGCGCTCGTTTGTCATTTTTTGAGCAAAGTTCATTGCTTCCCGGACCATCGGACGTGAGCTATAAAAAATGCAGGAAAAAGAGAGTGGGAGGTGAGAAGAAGGTAGGAGAAACACTTTGAAGCGGGGCAAAACTTTGGAGCCGGCGTTATTGATGTCTTCGGTAGACGTGTGCAAGCGAGGGGGTTGGCGATGGGCGGTGGAAAGTGGGATCGGTCGAGGGGTAATCCTGAGAGCAGCCTGAAAGGCTAAATGAGAAATACTTTCCGATCGGGCAGCAGCACCAGCAGCAGCACTACCACCACCACCACCATCACCATCACCACCACCATCACTAGCAGCCCCCAAAGACTCTCGCTGGCGAAGCTTAAGACTTCATATAACGCTCCTGATCCTCGACATCTTAGTCCGGCGTTGAGATTTCGAAGCTTTTATTACCTAACTGCCGATTTTTCTCGTCTTTCAAAACCCTTTTTAAATTGTAATCTCCGCGCTTGTGCTACCGCACACAAATCACCGCGAGATCCAGGAGGACAAAAGTATTTCCGTGCCGAAATATTCTGAATAACTTCACGAGCTTTATGGATTTAATATCGAGCTCGTCTGGACTGGAGAGGGATAAACGTTATTGCTATAACACGCATCCGTATACTTTTTTTCTTTCCACGCGATTACTTAGGGTTAATCAGTTCCATAAAATTTCCCATGCGTCTCTCTCTCGTAGTTTTAAACCCCAGCCGTGGCGCCACGCCGCACGGCGTGGATCGAGAAACGAGACGGCGAAGGGGAAAGAGAGAAAAGAACGAAGGTAGGAAAAAATTAATTATGGGCACACAACGAGCCATAATGCTATAACGAGTCGGTGTACCGAAGTACACGGAGCCGTCCTGTCGGCAGTAATAGTAAATTAGGCAATAAATAAACGCGTTTAAGTGGCAACGTAATTTTCAGCTTCTAGTCTTACGGCTACCATTAAGGCCATTATTGCGAATCTCTTAATTTGCGAAAAACACTGCCTTCACGCGCGGGGTAGCCGGGAGAAAAGGGAGCTGCGAGAAGGGGGCGCGGAGCGTGCTAAATGAAGCGCCGCGGGGTTGAAACTGTTCGCCGCATGTGTCGGGATATTATTCATTCTAACCGACCGGCTCTTGACCTCCTTTCGTCGGATTATATTGCTTCCTCTTTCCTTTCTCCTCGTGTTCTCCTATGTTTTTTTCTCGGTAATTATAATAAACAATTCCGACAGTTAATGGCCACTTATCGCGCTCTCTCGAAACGTCACTCTCCAGAATAACAAGATTGTTTTCTCAAACTTTATCCGTATTACCATAACAATCCAGTATCAATTAAGTAAGAATTTCGATGTATCGATAACATTTTAATTATACGCGATTGGGAATCAAGTTTGTAGAAAAAGTATTGTAAAATCCATTCTTTATTTAACTTTATGAGAATCTGATTTTAGCAAAATAATTTATGCGATTATATTATTAAGAAATTTAATAACGGATTCAGATGAAACCGGCATTTCATCAAATTCTCGTTAACAAATCATAAATTTCTACGTTGATTAAAGAACCTCTTGGTATAAAGTTTTGCAGATTTCTCTGATATTATCCCGCACACCATACCTTACTTTTATTTTCATATGTTAATACGACATTATTGAAGCAAACAGACAAGGCAGCTTCTGCCTCAAGTTTGTCTTGTACTTCTCCCTAAAAGGCGGATATACACTAAGACTCCCTGGGAATACGAAATTTTCAAAGTTGCTTCCCGTTCCAGTCAATGTCTTAAGTCTTACTCCGCTTTGGGTACAGTTCACGTTCTCCGCGGCATAATTTTACATCTTTAGATCTGAATATTTAAACGTAAGTCTGCCACTGCGTTTGAGGATTCGCGGGCGTAGAGCCGCCGGGGCTTCGCGTAACTTTTACACGATGTTCTATTGTATGAGAATACCTAAAGATTTCGCGCGGCAACGCGAGACCTTCGCAACGCGTAAAACGTATGCTACTTCCTCCAACAATAGCAATTCGCCGTGTGCCATTAGTCCAAGAAGAGCAGACAATAAGCAAACGGTTTGTAGATGATAAGACACTCTCTATAATCTTTGGTAGATTTTGTCTTAGCAAAATCACAATCTACCATTTAATTACCGCCCTATATGTATATGTATGTGTATATGTGCAGCTAACGTTAAAGATTAGAAAATTTCGGAGAGTGATATTGAACAAACTTGTTCAAGGAGAAATTAATTTTAAATTAATCTTATTGATCTCAAAATTATCAAAGTTTTCCTAAATGAATAAATTTACAGGAAATCGCGATAAATATCAGCTTAACGTATTGCGACAAAAGCTAACAGCTTTTCCCTCGCTTGCTCCAATGTGTTACCTTCAAATTCGGGCCTTATCTTTAATCTCATGTATTTCGATATTATCTGTCACAGTTTCTCCGCAATGCCGCTTCTCCTCCCTTACGCTTCTCATCCTCCTCTTTCGGCCCGCCTCTCACCCTACCGCAGGGGCTGCTACCAACGCAAGCTGTTAATTATGATTAATCATGTCTCGGAAATTAAAGCGATTAATCTTCCTGTTGTTACCGGCTCGAGAGAGCGAGCCTGCGCTTGTCTGTGCGCGCTGTCCAGCGTTTCTGCTCTCCCTGCGAAAACGGAGGGGTGGTTTTCCCAATTAGTGGACCCGCTAATCGTCTCTTTAAGACCTATATCGGTTTGCGGGGTTTCAGGGACGTGAGATAAGTACGGCCGTTACGGTTTAATGATATGCATTTAAACCACATCGTTATTTTTTTGTATCTTCGACTTTACCGTACAAACGTATCTGTCGATTTCTTTTCGTTGAATTCTAATGAAGTTCCATTTCAGTTTTTCACGTTCCGAGATAAATATACTCGGACAAATGACGGAAGAGCTTGATGGAAAAAAATAAAGTGCAAGAATCGAGGCACGAGAACTGGTTCGGGAAATGGACACGCGTCGTTACGCTTTTGTCGTTGCATCGAGGGGAAGCTAATTGAGCGAAGCTCATGAGCGGGTTCGATAAAGCTGCCATCAAGCCTGGAAAGCTGCATTATCGAACATCGTACGACGTTCAAGACAAAAGGAAGGGGAAAAAAACAGAAAAAAGGTAGAAACGTATCGAATGAAGCCTTGATGACCGTGTTCCTCGATAATACAGAGTACCACGGAAATCATTATTTTTCCATCTTCACGATGCACCTTAGTAACGGCCGCTGGGCAACGTTTCGTACACCTTCTCCGCCACTTTTCAAGCTCCCGTCGAGAGGGAGGAAGGAATCGCGCTTCGGGGGTGGCTCCAGGGAACAAAGGGTTCCGACACGATAGCGGCTAGCGGTGTAAAAAGTACGGACTATCGCAAATAAATAACCGATGGAGAGAGTGGTCGAGAGAGGTTTCTAAGTGCGAAATAGGGGTGCGCGATAGAGAGGAGGATTCGGCGGAGGTGGGGCTTGAAATGAATGCGCAGTGCACGAAATGGGGCGGTTGCCGGTGAATGCAAGGGTCGGTGGGAAGGGAGCAGAGAGAAAGAGAGAGAGAGAGAGAGTACGTCGAGAGTGAGAAGAGAAGGTTGGGTACGGGTTCGAGAGCGTGAAAATGCGGGGGCGGCAACCCCTTGTAAAAGAAAAATATATAAACTCGAAAGCCCGATAAAGTCAGTGCCTGCTGTTACAACAAGCCCTCTTTTTCTCTTTCGCGTCGAACGACGGCTCTTTGTCTCGTTCTCTCTCCTCCTTCTCGGCGGCCGCCAGTCGTTCCGTTCTCCTCTCACAAATCCGAACTCGCGACCAGAAAAATGGAGAGACAAGCTAAAAGCGCCGTCCGTAAATCCGAGTCACGTGTGACGACGACTCGCTCCGTCGCACGCGATTCTGCGGCAATATCAGCGTATCGCTCATTTCGCGAAAGCTTACGGACTCGATGGAACTGAATTTTTACGCAGAGGAGAAGAAAAAAAGCACAATATGTACGCGCGATACCATCTCCCGCAGCTTCCGCTTTACGAGATTTGGTATTATTACGAAAGACTTTGTCATTCTCTGCCATGCGCCTGATATCGATTGAATCTCGTTAAGTCGCCTCGATGTTTCAAAGCTAAATCATTCGGAGGCCATTGTTCGAGTTGAAAAGTAAAGTAGAGCAAGGAGAAGTATGCGAGATAGTTTATTGCGTGCTGTAATTGATGAAATATTCCATCATTTCGCGAACAACAAGCGTTGCGGTGTAACTGAACACTTAAATAATTTGTTGAAATCGTTAATTACATGACAGTTTAAAACAGAACATTTGCGAATCAGCGCAATAATAATGCGTGATAATTACAAATCAAACGTTCACAGTAATAACACGGTAAGTATAAATTAATTATTGACATTTTGTAACATCAATAATTATAAATCAAACGTTCACGCAATAATTACGAATTATCGTATCGGTTAACTGGACGCTGGCCAGCTGGACGGCCGCGCGATTAACGGGCAACGTTAACGAGCGTTTCGTGGAAATACTTAAGCTCAGTTTCCCCCAAGACGCTCGATAGTCATTCCGAAGCGGTGTAATGGGTAAACCTCTCCGTGTCCGGCTGCACAGTTGTAACTACGTTTACACGACCCACTTACACTTGCCTTACTGACACTGGTTTAGAAACACAGGGTGTTAAATGCCGCGTAAATGTCTCGCCCCGGGTTTATACGCCGAATCCATTGGAGAACACGCTAAGCCTTAATATTACGTTCATGCTGCACGTAATACCTCGGCGAAATTTGTCGTCGTTGCCGATTTCGCGTGTCGCAGGTAGAACCGCGGCGAGAACGAGACGACATGTCAAAGCGTAGTCGTAAACTCGTTGCTGCATCGATATTGTATGTTGAATTTATAAGGAATCTTTATTCCTTATAAATTTAACATACAATATAAGAAATTTATAAGGACTTTATAGGGAATTTATATGAAATAGTCGATAAAATGAAAGATAAAAGAACAAGAGTGGCGAAATATAATCGTGTATCGATCATTCTGCCCTTCTTTTTTCTCAGAAGATGAAAGAGTCGTTGGACAAATCGCCGTTGGAAAATTTTATTTAGTTAATTTTTAACGAAATTCGATAACTTTCTGAAACATCTTCGTAGCCGTCGATAGCGATCGAGCGAGCGCGTTATGTGTACGTCGAATGGTGTATTATCTGACGCAACCGTTTTGTCGAAAATCTGCTCGAACTTGCCGGGAAATGTATTTACCGCAACGGGACGACGTAGCCCTGTGTCGCGACAAAGCCGTTCAATCAGGGCGTCGTCTCAGGGCCGCGGGAGAAGAAGGAAAGGAAGGCGATGAGAGAGAAGCGATTCGAGAGCACCGACAGCGTCAACTTGCAAGAATGGCGACGGTAAAGCGACGGTGTACAAACTCGGGAGAGGCAGCCGATAAAGTCCGCAACTGCCCGGTTACATTCACTTCGTTTCTCGCCCGTCGTCGTATATTCCCTCGGATTTTTTTCCTCCCGCTCGCAATCCGCTTTCTTATCTCGCTCGCTTCGTTCGGCTTTCCCTTTGAGAGCCGGACTAGAAGCTGGTTCGCCAGGCGGGTCACGCGCGATGACTAAATAGCTAAGGCCAAAGCGTATCGCGGATACGGCAGCACGTATACGGAGTGTTTACAGAATAATATCGAAATGTTTTTATATAGAATTGTAGAGAAAAATTTGATAACGATTTTAAAATGGAGAAACATCAGCTGAAAGTGTGGCGCTGTTTTGCGTTGGAGAGTGTTTTAAAAGTGAAATACATTCAATTTGAAAGAAGTTTCATTTATTCTTCATGCTTGCATCCGTGCTTTTATTCCGAGTGATATCTCAATTCGTGGTTTTTAAAAGAGATGCGATACCCCTCGACATTTTCAATTGAAAAATTATTACGAAGATACATCTTCGTGGAATGTTTCAGTGTCATTCTGGACGCGTTCCGTACGTGCGAATTCAATGTATGTGCCGAGTTCAAAGAAACACGTGCGTCGGACGCGCGTGCATGGTATACATTCATTAACACATCTACACGTACTCCTGTTTTCCTCGTCTCTTCGCGGACTGTCCCCAGGTAATGGATGGAGGGAAACAAAAGGGCGGGAATGTGTAAGGAAGAATGGCCACACGGCGTGCCGCGGCGTATCAATTCAAGTAGTAACGGCCGACAGTGGTCAGCCGTAGCGACTTTACGCTTTGTACGCGTTTAACTCTTATCGTATCGTCGCCGGTGATAACATAGCGATTGTATTGTTGACAGAAATCATTACTCTTTGTGTTTCGTGAAAATCATTTAAATGTTGTGCACGCGCGTTGCGATCTAGTGTTGCGACTCGATATGCATGTAGCATGATTGATTATTATAAAAAATACATGGTTATAAGAAATGATTACATATGATCTCTCCTGCCAAAAATTGCCATCACGAAGTCTTGTCAAAATTGATTTTACGAAATACATTTAGCGATTTTCGAGACGTAGATAAGGTCGTTAAATCGTAGAAAGAGAAGGAGCACGGTCGGTCCATTAATTTTAGCGAAACAATGTAGCAATAACAATGGAGAGTGTTGCAATCGGGCGCGGGAGATCTCTCACTTAAAGCGTATCTTCTATCACGCAACGTAGCGTTAATCCGTGAGATTGTTCTCGTCACTCCGGAAGTCTATAAGTTTTAAATGCTTTCCCTTCATACTCTGTGAATGATTGACTATCGCGCTGATCAATTAATTCGTCGCTTGTCAGAAACACAGCTCGAATATATCAGAGAATATCTTTTATGATTATATGTATACATATAAATATATTTTCCATAATAAATATTGAGAGACATTTCCTTTATTACAGATGTATGTTAAGATTGAAATGTGTTATTTAATTAAATTATGTCGTATTAGTAATGAATCGATCGCAGCCTGATGTGCAATATGCATTTCTGTAATACATCTTCATTGCGTATTAATTTGTGCATAACGGAAGCCGCTGTCTTTGAAGACCATTAAATACTTTTCTATTAACAATAATTAATAAACGTTTCTATTTGGAAAAGAAATATTATCTCTCCTGCAAACTGTTTCATATTTGAACAGTTTTATTAATATAAGATCATTGATAATAGCTTATTAGTTTCTTCTGTAAAAGCTTAGCATTTGCAGAATAATGTTTAATATATACCAATTACAACAATTAGCTCCTCTCAACAATTTGAAAAACAAAAAAAGTTGATTTCGCTTTTTATATTTTATATAGGTTAATCGCGATTTTCGAGTTTATTTGTGAAGAACCTGTTGCTGAAATTAAAATCGGAGGTTTCGTACACATAAATACCTGTGAAGAATACAACGTTTCTTTCTGGATGTTCGATGTAATATAGCGCTTGTAAACTCAGACAAGTGGGAATTTTCGCAAAGTGTGGAAATATCGTTCGCACACGTCGATCCGCATCTGGCCGTAAATAAGAGATACATCCTATATATATCAGCCGGTCATGTACATAAAATATCCGTAAGCAGCGGGTGTACACGGAGCTGGAATTTGATCGGACCATAACTCTCGCTATCAAATATTCATTCGCCATTGACTAATAGATGCGGCGGTGGCTGTCGGAACGACTGGCAAGCGTTCTGCCGGCAGAACGGTGTACAAAACGCGCTTCTAAACGCAAAAGCGATGTGCATATACGCACTGATGACGATGACCGATTGATGCCTAATATACCGCATTAGAAGCAGCTGAAATGAAAATTGAGGAACTCGCACATTCAATAACGTATTCATCATTCTATGTTCGCATGTATACATATAGCGTACATAATAAGTCTCTTGCTATATGCAAAATTTTTGATATGAAGAGATCTTTATATCAATAGTATTAATATCACGTGAGGAATTAGAAATAATTAAATGTCTGTCACTCGAAATGACAGTTTATTTTATTATTAAGTAATATTAAAAATTTACTACAGTGATTTTAAATTAATCATTTCAATTATCTTAATGAGAGGGGTGGATGGATAGTCTATATAATCATTCATAATTATAATAAAAGAATTATTTATTAAAAATTTAAAAGATAGATGTTCTTAAGATTAACGGATAATATTTTAAATTATCCTATATGTAACATGCACTTCGTATATAGCATTCGACGCATTAGACAACTTAATTGTTACACTACTCGAAGATTTCTTGTAGGTTTTTAACTGTTGACAGTTACCTACACTGTTAATAAAAACTGTTAAAAAAAAACAAAAACAGAACTCATTTTCTAAAATTTGTATAGATATATTGTTCTGAAAAGACTGCTTTATTTTTACCTTCGGGGATCTTCGGAAATCGCTTTCAGATAAAGAATCGAGTGAAACATACTCGGACCATTGCAAAATATCTACGCCGGATATTGCGGACAAAGTCGATATCTCAGTATGAGGCAAGCAAAGTCGATTCCCTCTCTTTATCCCTTTATTGACATCCAGAAAATGCGCCGTGTGCATCAGTTAGATTAATACTAGTCTCCAAACATAATCCCGAATCATCATCTGTCGTGAAGCTACATCGAAATAGTAACGTAACTTCTTGCGATTAAATTTCTCTCTTTTGGTTTGAGTTGTCGAATTCATATCTCTTCTTAGGTCACTTGATAACTTACATGAGGAACTTTTAATAGGATTCGTATTCAAAATAAAACTCGTACAAAATTATCGAGTCAACATAAGAAACATGATGTGAATTTTTTTGTGCCGTCGATTATTCTGAAAGTGTATTGTGTTACGAGTTCAAAACAAATGTGTTTCCCGAGACATGTCATCAAAGGGAAACATTTTTCTGGGTAAATTATCGCGTTTAAACAACAATCGGTGCTTTCAATGTTTTATTACCCCGCGCCAATTTAACGACGGAGTTATCGTTGCATGTGATAATCATTTTATTTCGATGGCACTACCGGCAGATACGATCCCCGCGAGAGAGGAGAGCGGCAATGGCCGCTTCGCGTTTCCTTTTTTATCAATCACGCTTTTACTCGATGATCGTTGCGCTATCGGTTTTCCCAACGGTGGCCGAGGGCTATCGGCGACACCCATTTATACTAGCCACTATCCGATGATGTACGGAACGAGGCGGATGCTTTTTTTTATCTTGCCAACCCTTTTACGTTTCAAGCTTCTGCACGAGATAATCCACCAGCAATGGCCGGCTTGTCTCTCTCTCTCTCTCTCTCTCTCTCTCTCTCTCTCTCGCTCTCTTCTACGTATATTCTTCCTCGAATCGTTTAATTCAAAATCTTAAATTCTTAATTTTCTGAGATTAAATATAAAGCTCGAGAATATCCATTAAAGCGCTCAACCCGGGAAGCGAACGTTTTCCAAAGAAAGTTAAACTTTCAGCGATAATTAAATATGTATTTCGCCGGATTTTGTGTAAATTCCTAGATTAAATATTTATTTTAACAAGATTTCGCTTGTAGGTTCTAAAATACAATCATTTAAGTTTGTCGATAGTATATGTTTTAACTATCACACTTCTCTTTAATGAGCGTTACTTCTTGCATAAGCGCTCCACCAATTAATATCAACTATATGTTTATTAAATTCAAATATATCTTCTATTAAATTTAAAGACGCACTGAAGGCTGATATAAAGATATATTAGTCATTCCATTTCTATAATTCAATTAGGAATCGCGATAATTTTCTAATTGCTCATTGCTTGAAAAGATTGACATCTCGACATTTTCAGTTAGATAAAAATCTACTCCTGAAACACCTCGTACAGTCATATTGACAAATTGTTTCTGTCGAGAGAAGCGGAGTAATGTCAAATGGAATGTGAAAGAAATAGTTTGATTTCATTTAAAAAACGGTAAAAAAGAGGAAAAATTGGTTTCCTGCGCGCCCGTGACTGCAACAAAAACTTCCCAACAACGTGCGGAAAATTCCTGCGCGCCGTTACGCACTCCAGCGTGTGGACTTCCCTCTGCAAAAGGTTGGTGAATAAAACGACAAGAAGAAAAAAAATATCGGAGAGAGAGAGAGAGAGAGAGAGAGAGAGAGGAAGAGGAAGAGAGAGAAAAAAGGAGAAAGCGCATTTTATTTCGAATTCCGACGGCCACTAAACAAGTTCGCTCTCTCGTGGGCACCGTCAACCGTCAAAAAATTTATTGGTCGTCTCCACGCGCTTATCGGTGACGTTTATCGCGCCGCAATATTTTCCTCCTGAAACACAGCTCGCACTCGCGCCCCTTTTTTGTCAGTCGTTGACGCCCGCTATTTCTCCACGCGCGCGCTTCCCCCTGACCGCCGCGTGTCCATTCCTCCTATTTTTTTTCTGTTTTCTTCCGCCCTGTTTTATTTTTTTAGATTTTCAGTAACCGCGTCAGAGCCCTCTCGACCTGTCGGCGCCGAAATTACCGAAATCGATCGATCGACCAGCCGACCGACCGACCATACCGGTCGACCATTCCAGCTCTATGCCGTCCCACGAGTGCTTCCGCGCAAAATCCAGTTAAATACACCACCGTCGCATTTTCGGTCGCATGCGAATGTAACGCGAATTGAAACATGATTCTTTCGGCCACGGTACACCGGGGACGATGAAAAAAAAAGGGGTGACAGTGACATTTATACAGCAAAATGTACTTTTATGCGTGTATCATACGATGCAGTCTCGCAATCTCGAGCGATTATCTTCCTGCCGTCTTTTACAGCCCTATAAGATTTTCATTGATTTTTTAAAAATAATCAGGAGCTGTTTAAGGCGAGATACATAATACGTCTGATTATCTTTAGGATTATATTCGCGATCAGGAAATTATGAGCGGCGAGTAGAATTATTTCGGTCATCAAAATGCATGAGACTCTTAATCCCTCAATTTTCCAATGTAACTCAGCTAGCCTTTAAACTTATATAGACATTATTAGATTTTCGTAGCCTGTGTAAGTTTAGAAGACCTGTACGTGACAATGGTAACTAAACGTTTAATGAGTGTCTACATGTTTTACGAGATGCAATCCACGCGAAATCGATTTCTGTACTTCATACTAGATTAACGAGACGCGCGACGCGAGAGACCATCTGTAGTTTTACTTCGAACTTATTTTCAAATCGTTGTTTATTGTCAATTCTGTGTTAATTCGTTTCAGAGGAACGTTTCAGAGGACACGCAATGGCGTTGTTTCGTGTCGAGCCGAAATTTTTCTATCGACAAGTTCGTTTCTCGTATGTATTTCAATTAAAAAGAGCTGCACGACTTTCAGTTCCACCGAACGGTTACACCGGTCGGCCGAAACACGATTCTTTTGGTTACGGAAAACGAGCCAACGATATCAAATAACGCAAAACTGGGAAAATTCGATTTTCTATATTTCGTCGAGTTACTCAATGGATTAATCTCCAAATTTTACTACTTGTAGGGCAATAAAAGCTTATTATTTTATAAAGTAAAAATTTCGAGACTAAGTATTTTTAGATCATTTTTAAACTTCATTACGTAAGAAAAAATATAGATAATGAGGCGATAAAGAATTTAATCACAATTCTTTTCCATTGTATAAAATTATTTTTGAAAAAACTTAGTATTTCTTCTTTTGGATTTGCAATTTATAAATGCTACATTTATTATAAATGCAAAATAAATTTTAATAATTCAAAATATTTGTCTATGTAAATTTGGAATATTTCATATGTTCAACACGGGCAATTATCGTCGTGATATCAACGTTGGAAAGTGATTTCGTTCGCATGAATAATAGGAGATATTGTCATGAGCAGAAACCGACGGTGACGTAGCGTCGCCGGTTGAAGCATGTGCGGCAGTGGTAAATTCCAGTCAAGTTGTGATCGTGGGCGTTAAAATAGAATAACGTGTACACGAGGGCCAAAGTTATACGACTGCTCGAAAAAAGAGGAAGGGCAAGAGAGGAGAAAAAAAAACAATGGAAAAAGGGAATGAACCGCAGTGGATTCTTCATCGTGACACCGGCAGACCGTGTGTCGCGAGCCGCAGCCATTTTCCGCGCTGTGAAGTAGAAAAAAGTCCGCGCGAGCCTCGGGACAGATCCATGAAACACGCGAGATATTTCTATGAAATTATGCGTTCGAGAATTTTCGCGGAGAATCAGCGGGGGACCGCGGGAGATGAACTGCCGTCGCGAATACGTATTCGCGTGGGGAAGAGAAACTTCTCGCATTTAACTCCGATAAATTAATGCCAGCGAATGTCTGCGCCGTATATTTTCGGAATGTTGCATTATGTCAGAATTTCGAAAAGTTAATTGAGTCAAAAATTAATTAAGGAAACTGTATATATCAGGATAGTTTTGAAATAAATTACCTAGGCCACGTTCGATCGCTATAAATCATAGCTTTTTAAATTTTTACAACTTTTTGAATTTCTGAGACAAGATTGGAACTTTTGCCAAAATAAAATGAAGTTTAGAAGGATGAGAGAGACTGTTAATTATTAAAAGGTAGAAGGAAGATTGTCAGAAATTCGGCAGAGTTTCTTAATTTTCAAATGAAAAGACCTTATTCGGCGAAAATTAAAGTTTTGCAATTAAACTTATCACATGCGAGTCGCGAATAAACGTTATCGAAACGTGAGATTTTCGTCAATGTACACGTCATCACGAGATGATCCGGAAAGATCAGAACTGTTAAACGGTAATTATGTGGAAAATAAAAACCGTGATGAATAAATGCGAACAAACATGACGATGACGTCTGATTAAACGAGCCGAGTTCCCGGCGATCAATGGATTCTCGGCAATCGAATCATCCTCAATCCGTTCGCAAATAGAATTGTTTATTTTGATGCGTTTATTTGTATTGTTCGCTTTATATGTTTTCGCTGTAATGAGCACGGAGCTTTCTGCATGGATAATTATAAATGGTGGATTATTCACGCTTATATTTTGGCGAAAATTGAAAAGTGTGTTACGGTTGTTTCGCTGTATCCTTCACATGACAGTTCTGCATTCAAGCTGTTATCTTGATTTCGATTACCAACTGACACTCTATTACTTTTATCCTGTTTATATAAAAAATTGCCTCGTAATTATTAATATTTGTAAGTACCAAAGGAATTTCTCGTCACCATCCGATCCACTCAAATGTTTACGCGAGCGATGGAAGAAGCAGGGTTTACCCTCAGGCTCCGGCAGGGAACAGAACGGGAGAAGCAGAAAGAGGTGCAACGGTACAAACAGAATAACAGAAGACATCAAATTGAGTTCCCGGAGAATCACGCGTTGGTATAGTATAGGACGAAGAGGACCGAAATCTAAGGCGAAGATGGATAGAGAAAAAAAAGAGAAAGAGAAAGAGGGCAGTGAAGGATTTCTTTCAGAACGTGAAGGCAGACGTAAGATACGTATAATGGAAAGCCTGATAACTTT
The DNA here is from genome assembly GCA_011638315.1 of Tetramorium parvispinum. NCBI lineage: Eukaryota > Metazoa > Arthropoda > Insecta > Hymenoptera > Formicidae > Tetramorium > Tetramorium parvispinum. Next base: position 25,850 of record VBVR01000470.1, on the reverse strand, counting down.
TCGCGTACCGTCTCCTCGCATGGGCCACGAAAAGAGGCGCTCTGTGCTCACGGTGCACAGTCGCCGTGGCGTAAACCGCGGATTATCCGTCCGGGTCGAGGGTGAGATTTAATATTATATTCTTTTCGTCGTCGCCTTCGGCCGGCTTCTCTCCGCGGTACCGAAAGAGAGAAAGATAGAGAAAGAGAGAGAGAGAGAGAGAAACGGTAGGTGTAGGGCTTCGACCTAAAGTCGACAACAGTACGTAACAGCTGACGCCATCAACTTCGAGTGCAGCGTCCTGCTTTTCCACTTCTCATCTCTCTCTCTCTCTCTCTCTCTCTCTCTTCTTCCTCTTCTACTTTTACATCCTCTTCCACTCCTGCGCCTGCAATCTCTCCCTCCCGCACGAGTACCTTCACGGCGACTCTCGTTGCGCGCAGCTAGTGCTTGAATACAGAGCTTCCGCAATTCAATCCATCTGTCTACTCCTGTTAAGAATCGGCCGACGTATAGCGTAGTCCTTCGTGTGACTCAGAATATTTCGCTCGAGGATTAAAATTCGGCATGGTAGTCACGGGAATAAATTCAGTTCCGAAATCACGTCGATTAATTCCGTGTCAACTTCAAAGACACTCGACAGAATATTTTCTATCGACGGTGAGAGAGTTTTCACTTTGAGAGCTGAAGATATCAAAAGCCTATTATGCTATTGTGAAATTACAATAATTGTAGAAACAATGTGGATAATAAAAATTATTTTCTAACAATTGCATTTAATGAAAGTTTCACTTTCTTTTTCCAGGTCCTTAGTAAATCCTTTGTATGTCTTGCTTTCTTTTTAATTGTTTTTCGGAACGTCGATCAATTAAAAAAAAGCCTACTATTTTATGCCAATTAATAATTAATTTGGTAGACTGTCTCGAGAGAGGGTGACTTGTTAAATAGCAATTATACGAGCATGCTACCTGTTAATGGAAAAATTCAATATTCAGTTGTAACAAAATGAGAATGCCAATGCGAATGAACGAGTTAATTACACACGATTGCCAGACAATTTCAATGAAGAAAATTTCTCATTCCTGCAGCGGATTGCATATCCGTGCAATGATTAAATAAAGTAATTGCCTCTTCATTTGAATTGTAACTACACTTTTTGCCATTAATGAGGTTCTCATTTAAATAAAAAAAAACATCACATTTTAGTATTTTTACATGTACCTATAAATATGATGTTTATACATGAAAACGCTAAAACGCGGATGCAATTTACAGTGACAATATTAGATTATCCATTATGTGTCACTTATTCCAACACTAAAAATCAGAAATGCGAATTGTTGTCGCTCAGTTATAATTATTAAATGCACAATAATAATGGAACATTAAATGCACAATGAAAAGATCAATATTTACATGTTGCTGGATTTGCATAATACTGAAGGGCGTAACTGCCAAATGAGGTCTACGTAAAACAAATTTTCCATCGAAATTAAACGCAAACTGCAAATCCTTCCGCTATTGTAATGAAAAAATTTTGACACAACTAACAAAACGTTACACTACTTTAAAAAATATTTTTCGAATACCAATATATGTAAGTGGGCGGTATCTTTTCTCGTCTGAGGGTTCGAAGCATAAGTTTCATTAGCTTCCATGTGGAGATTCACCCTTGCGTAAAATAAGCTCTGTGAACCCGTGTAATACGGTCCAACCACAAATGACAAAACTTTACATGTAATCGAGCATACGACGGCGGACAGTCCAAGGGATACGATAGGGCGTACAACCCTTCTCTCTCCCTGACTGCCCGGGTTCGCTCTCCTACTCGCACGAAGGGCTTCGGTAAGTTTGATTTAAGCACTTGGTATAAGGGTCATAAAGGCGATGCGATATTCCACGCTCGCAGAGAGGGACAGTTTTATATCTTTAGAAATATAGCGCAAATCGTACTCGCGATAATACTAACCTTTTCTACAGTCCGTTTCTTTGATAATTGCGTCCTGACTTTAATACAATAATCTTGTTGAAACTTACGATATAATTTATCGTTATAAAAATTGTATGCGTTAAAATGAAGCAAGGAAAATTTTAAAAAGTTACTTTATCTAAATAAGGGATAATAGAAAGAGAGAGGAAGAGAGAATTTACATAGGTTGCTGATGGCTTGTACATAAAGAAAGTTAAATATCTCACAGCGTGGAAACCGAAGGCAAATGTAGAAATACTCGCTTAAAATAATATAAATGCACTCTATAAAAGTCATCTGATACGTGCACCGTACTTATTTTTAAAGGAATTACAATCTTCAATCGATTCCATTTCTTAAATAAACCTGTCAGTCATCATCGAAACGTAAAAACGAGAACGTATAGATTATTTTTAAATGACAGTCGTGTGAAATATATCCGATGTCACTTTATCTTTAACAAAAAATAGGAAATATCCGCGCGATAACGCGTATCAACGTGTTTTATTATTGATGCAAAAAAAATAGAACTAACTAGAAATCGTCACGGCGATCGCTGAGATTTTTTGCGTAAATTACAGTTCCTCGCTACTTATTCATTGTATGCGCTTCTCTTGATAATCCGAGTAAATGAACATCTGCGTACGTCACCGAGTACTGTCCCGCTGACGACGTCGTCGACGACGACGACGACGACGACAACGCAGCAGAGACGTCTGAGACTATAAATATGCATGGCATTAACGGAATGGTAATGAATTCGGTAAACTCTCTCCTACCCCGGGCTTCCCTCCCTCCGGTAACATCGGTTTTTCTTCTCTTTTCTTTATTAAGTGCGCGAGAGCCGGACTAGAATGCATTAATTAAGCGAGTCTCCACTCCGCTTCAAATTGATCGGCGCCACGGTAAACAACATCGCGCGTACCTTCCATCCTTTTATCCCTCCACCGTCGCAATTATCTGCAATCGCGGGAGGCGAGGAGGATTTCAATGAAGTTGCGTTCTTTGTGGCGAAATGAGATAGAAGGGAAACGTTTTATACACGTATAAACTTAAGAATCATCGTTCCTCGTTAATGACTCCTCAGTTTATACCGTACCGAAAATCGTATTAGCGTTTCGGGCTTAATGCGGTCGTACATGTACGCCGTAACGAACTCGAATATCATTTTCTCCGGGAGGAGATGGGAATTTTCGGTTTCGCGTTTCACGCAAATTGACTAACGGATGACACATTCGAGGGAACCGATACGTATAATCATCATGCGTATACCGTCTGATGCGGCGCCCCTCGATAATTTCATTCGCCCGCCCGCCACGGTAAAATCTAAACCATCGGGTATGCAATTTCAGCCGGACGCGAGTCCGCAAATGAAATTTCCCATATTCGCAGAGGGGAAACGAATAAGCGCCGTGTCCCGCGGCACATATTAAATTTGTTTTCCCCGGGATATAAGCCGAGACGGAGAAGGAAAGTTACTTTCTTCCGAGAGGAGAGAGGAAACAAGGCGCGAAAGGCGGGAAGAGAGACGAGGGAAGGGAACCGACGGTAGACCGGCGTAATAAATAAATAGGGGTCGATGGCGTTGTAAATGTCCGTCGTAAAGTGATTTAGCCACTTCATTGGCTCATAGAGAGTTAAGTGCAGACGCGGGCTACATAAATGCGCCGGTCGTGAGATTCACTCACCCCTCCACCGCGCCCCCCTTCCCCCCTCCTCTCTCCCACCCACACCCGCTATTCTGTTCTCCCCTTTTTTTATCCCCGTATTTTCGCTCTCGCTTCGCTTCTGCCACGTCGTGCCCCCGCACACCCCCGCTTTCACCGCAGGACGGCACGTGTAAATCCCACGGCTATGTCCTCCCACACCGCACCTCCTGGACGCTCTACTTTCTCGCGCGGATCCCTCGGGGGCGTAAAGCGCGCCTTTATTTTTACGTCGGATTTAACCGCGGTTTCACGCGGATCTTCGAAACGATCTCGCCCCTGCGCGGCCTGTATGTCAATAACGCCGGCTCGTAACGGCGTTGAAGACCGATTGCATCGTTCGCTGCACATTTCGTGCACTTTAACCCATTAGTGCGGTAACTGAGAAACAATTTGTTTATGTGTTTTTGATCTAAACTGATTGGCTTTTCGCGAGTCTATATAAATCATGCTTTATTTTATTCAGTTGTAGGTTTTTGAGAATCTTTCATTTCTTTACCCCATAATAGACAGAAAAAGAACTTTTTATTTTTGTACACGCACAAGATGTTCTCGGAATGTAAGACGTCTATCACGGATTCTAATACTTCTTCATTGATTCATAATTTTTGGGCGTCCATAACTTGTGGTAGATTTTTCGTCGTCACTATCAAATATCTGGATAACAATTAAATTAGATTAAAAGTTGTGAGGAAAATTTACTTTAGGATTAACAAGAAAAAAAATGTTTTGCTAACGTATTTTGTGTAATTGACGAAACAGCGAGAATTTCTCAAACGGGAACTCTTAAACGAAGTCGCAAACGATGGCTCATCCTCGTCGTCCTTGTCGTCCATCGAAGATCCTCTGGCGAGGAGCTTTCAGACACAGTTTTCTTTAGCTTGCTTGAATCGCGGCGAAGGCGCAACCGTGCTGTGTGTTTGATAAAAGGCGCAACGCGATTTTCAAAGGTCTCTCGTCTCGTGTCGTCTAGATAGACCGTGGAATTGGTGTGCGCGGCTCTTTACTATCTTTATGGTTTGCTCTCCACTGTGTCGTCGCGGGCCATTCTTCTTACTCTTGTCACTCTTATCCCCGCCTTACGTCTCCCCCTCGCGACTTACCTTTCTTCTCATCGCCTCGTTCTAAGTAAGAGATGCTCTTTCTGCTTTCGTCGCGAAAAGCAGGCTTTTCGTTCCGCGGATTTAATACAACGTTACGGACAGTATCGGGTCTTCTATTAAGCCGCAATTTCATTTTGCATAAATCGCAGGCCATAAATATTCATTTATTTGCGGCGGTAATGGTACTCGAAAAATTCGCACGACTGAAAGCGGCTGAACTGGCAAATTTCACAATTGGATCGCCGAGATGTTTTGGTAGCGAAGAAGGCGAGGGAGAGATAACACGCGAAAGAACTGAGAACGAGCTTTCATAAAAGGAACGGATTATTCTCGAGGGAGAAGTGTGAGAAGTATGAGAAACGCCGGAAGAGAAAGCGGCATACGATAGAGCTGATAGAGTCGAGTTTGAAAGCAAGTACATGTCAGATGTTAAAACTTAGACGGAAGGAAAGGTAAGAATTGTTATACGATATTTATGCTGACGGAAAAAGAAGTTTAAAAGTATACAGTATCCAAGCGTAAGACGCGGATACTATATAAAACATATTAATTTTTACATGATTAATTTATGTGAAATTCTGCTTAACGGATCTCGATTACGTGATAAATAATGGAATCCGCGATATAGCTAAGTCCCGTGCGATTCAATTACAGAACGGTTTCCTTAACGAGGCGCCGAGCTTATATCCAATTCGACCTACAGGATTTCAGAATTCGAGCATTTAATTTCGAGCCCGGGCGGGGGCTCGGTCTTCCGGTCGATTGCGGTGCAAAACCCTGAAAAAATCGTCAGATAAGCGGCCATTCCTAGGGAACGACGGTTATCACTGGCGAATCTTGGTCGGCGGAACAAGTTTCACGGCGGGCGGTTTGTGTGTTCGGTCCGAATAGCAATGTTCCAATCTGATCGAGCCTGTGTCACAGAAAAGGATCGGCGAAGACCGTGATTACATTCACCACTATCGCGACCGACCTTAGTTGAATCCAATTTTCCATATTCTTTTTCGTGTACTTAAACAGAATGCACTTTTGTTCCGCTGAAAAGCAAGGTCAGCGCGTATTAACCTATCGCGATATAATTGAACAAATTTACAACATTACGTTGAACGTTTATTGTCTCGTTGTCTCCCTTCTCTCTCTCTCTCTCTCTCTCTCCATCTCTCTTCCTCTCTGTTTCTCTAGTTCGCTCTGTAACTACTTCATCTCTCATTTCCTCGTCAGGATTTCAGCGTAGTTAAGCAATTTTAGGATGTAATTAGAGTTCAATAGTTTGGATTCATTAGCGCTGAAGCGGCATTATCTCAGGATCTAATTCGTGATACTTCGGGTCGAGAGGCAACCTATTACTTTCGAGGACTTTCAAAGAATTCTCCTCGTCGCTTGCGGCCCTATCCACGCCGCTTTACGACGAGTCTGAAGGATTTTGTGTATACGTGCCGTAACTAAATTTATATTACATTAAATTAGTGATGAATTTTGCAGCTATGTACCACTAATTTCTCTGAGAATGAAGAAATTACTTCTTTCTCTTAAAAAAAAATTCACGCATAAAGAGTATCTGTTAGTTACATAAATACGTTTTCGTCAAATAAAAGACAGTGATTTTAATATCGTTTAAGACATGAGATGACTGTTTCATTTGCCAATTAAAGTCGAGAATGAAGTTATTAAATGTTTGGAAATAATACATATTATAATCTTAACATTCATTAGTGTTTTCAATTAATTAAAGGAAATGTTTCTCAGTTTTAAGAATTTAAATCAATAGCGCCATTCAAAATTCAATTGAAATTCGATAGAGAAACGACAAACTTTACTACTACTAACCACCTTAACACAATTTCATCACAAGTCATATTGAAAGTATACATTATTAATTTGGTATATCTCGCGCGATTGTATAACTTAATTTTTCACGAATCGCATTACCGTAATCATCTTACCGCGCTTACGCTTCCGCTGCGATACAAAGCGCAAGAACACTTAATCGGTAACGTCGCATAATGCATACATTCACAGACGCGAGTTAAGACTGCGAATCAAACGTAAAACGGAGCTTCATCCAATTACAACTTCCTACAAAGGGCGTTTACGTAAAATAATCGTATTAATGTTCAACAGACCGGACTAATTACCTTACCTCTAAGCAAGGGAACGCATAATTCTCCCGGAAACGACAGCGGCCAGATTGGAAACTCCTTGCGCTCGCTCGTCGTGAAAACGATTCAGCACATCCCATGCTACCCACCAAGGCAAGCGGCCTGGATTAGTTTTGCAAATACACAAATACACGCGCATGTTTCGCGGTCGTTACGCCTAATTTAGCCAACACTTCTGTGTCTGCCGACGGAGTGGAAGTCAATGGCCTGAAAGTCAACCGAATCAGAGTAATTTAGAAGGAGGAAGTTTGCAACATTCAATTCAGACCGACGCAATAAGACACGGCAAGTGATCAGTGTCACGTTTCTTATTCTAACAGTTGGCGTATTGTCCAGCGAGAATTACAAAAAGTAAATACAATTAAATAAAAGTAAATAAAATATAATAAAAGTAAATGCAATTTTGAGAGCTAAATCAATCAAGATCAATTCCTCCCTCACTGTTAATTCTTAATAAGTATACGATTGATATGGAAATAATAAATTGGATGTTATAATTGCATTGTCAGTATTTTCGTAAAAGCTTTTTCGACAGATTTCTGTCATAAAAGATTGATTAATATATTTTACGGTAAGCGCGCAAAAATATGTATTAATTTCTTATTCGCTTCATTAGTTTATCCGTTAGATTATTTAACTTTTTATGCGATTGTGACAGTATATTCACGACGAAGCAACCGAACGCGTTCTACCGAGCGATCAATTCTCAATCTGCGTTCGAGGATTACGGGTATCACATATCGCCACGAATGCTTCAAGGTGGAGTACATCGGCATTAAGTCTAACTTCCATTATAATCCATATCCAATCACTTGGGGCCGATTACCGGGGTGGCAGGAAATGGCCCGCGCCTTGTTTCGTGCCGCCGTTGAGTGCCAGCGCTTCGATTGCCGCCCTCGTGTGCTTCGCCGAAAATAAACTGTGTTTGGTATTCCCGCCTCATACTCTTAAGATATTGCGTCGAGAAAGGGCAGTCTGGTAGGTAAACATATTTTTCTATGTTGGTCATTTTTCCAGCAACGCTTTTAGAACCAGAGGGTAGAGGAGAATTTTTAAATCCTATAACGGAACGATAGTTGTACCAAATAAAAAAAAATTCAATTTAAAACATTCATATCACGAACATGACCTATTTTATTATGCATTTGAGAAGATGAAGATTGCACGAGCCTATAAATAATTCAAAAATGTAGAATATAATTTTTCATATAAAACTACATTTCCAAGTCGAGTTTAAAAAGCATTCAATTTTTTCTTTAATTTGAAGAAACTAATTATGTCCGTATTACAAATTATACAACTGCAATATAATTATAAAAAATAGAAAGTAGTAAACTGCTAAAAATATTAAACCGAAACACATTTCGAGTTTAAGTTTAATAAATATCGCTAAAAATTGGTACCAAAAATTGCTAAGAGTATACGACTGAAACTTCCTAGGATAAACATATAGCAATAATAAAGATATTTCTGCAATTTTTTCTAGCTAAGATGGCCCTTACTTTTCTTCATTTTCGTGCAGAATTTCGAACAACTGCGCCATCGAGTTTTCCGATTAAAGTACAACGCAAGTGGAAATCGTGTTCCTGGTCCGCGGCCGTTTCTCCCGGCGAAATTTCTACCGGATAACCGTCGATGCCCGCCGTCGTTCGCCGACACGTAGCCGGGAAGAGGAACATTCTACGTACAGATCAGCAGACGGAGACGTTGGACGTTCGTTTTTGCGAGGGAAACGACGCGCGTGAGTTGGATAACCGGAGGCTCGTTCCGGGCCTCTCTCGGTTGATCCTAATCGAACCAACCCACTGTCTGACTAGTCCTGGGCGTAACCACTGGATGGAATCGCGATCCTTCCGCAGCGGCCACTGCGACAATTCTCCTCCTTTCTTTCTTTTTTTTTAGCATTCTCGCTTTCGAGATGCGAGTTCGACCAAGATTGCACGTCGTGATCCACTCAAGCCGGACAATGAGGATGTAAGCTCACTTTTACGGAAACAATCTCTCTTCTTTTAGATACGATCAAACGTTTAATTGACAGTTTCTACTGTAATTTATTTGTCTGAAAACTCAAAAGAGAATGAGTTTGACAAATAAAATAAAACTGTACTTTATTCAACGTAATTTATATTTTATTTTAATCGCGCTAAATCGCGAAAGAGAGAAATGAGAGAAATACACAGTTGTGCGCAAAGCTCGCGCGTACTTCACAATTTAAGGACGGGAAAAGTGAAAACCGGTCTGGTTAGCATCGATTTCAGACTTTAGAAACCGTCAGAAAATCCCCCAAACGGACTGCTCTCCGCGGAAAATTACGAGAGATGGAATTATTTTTCCATATCAGCAGAATATGGTACATAGCGCGCGTTCGTTCGCGACACACACGTGCCGACCGGGAAATGCGACGCTGGTTATTTTCCATCTGGAAAGAAAACATTTGCCTCTGCACTCAACTTACAGCGGATCGCCTTACGGTGCGGGAAATTCGAACTCCGCTCTCTATATCGGATTGACTCTATATCAGGTAGGGTGGGAAGGGCAGGGGAGGCATCCGGTTACACGTCAGACAAGTGATGGATCGGGAATAAATGGGGAATATTGACTGGAAATATTAGAGATATTAAAAAGGAGCCGTGCACACCCCGACGTATCTCGCGCATCGAGAGATTGAAATCTGACACTCCCGTATTATCCGAATCGAACAAAGGGCACGTTCGACGAGATATGGAATATTCGCGTGATACCTCCGCTCGCTCTCGCTTAAGCCCGTTTTGGGGGAAAAAAAAACGCACGACAGAGTATACGCCAGGAATATATTTCGAAAATCTAATAAAAGATCCAGGCGGAATTAGATAAATAAAAAAAATTGAAATAATTGAATCACGTTTTTAGTTAAATATCAGATTTTCCGTCCAATACGTTCTCATGTATGTAAATAATCTTTTCATATCTCATTTTAATCGCGTACGTGTCGTTCAAACCGATTCATTTTCTGACCTATATTTTATGCTATGCCTTTAAATACGATAGAACACGATTCCATCTGTGCAGTTTATACATGTACGTAGGAATTTAATTTTTCTTTTTATAAATGTAAAGTTAAAAATAGGCAAGCTTCGGATACAGGTACGTAGAAAAATACTTGGCGTTTGTCCGTGGTTAAAGGGAAATAAGTAGCTAGAGGTAAGTATAACTATTTGTTATAGTTACTCGTCTCTTTGTATGCAGGCTCCCTTATAGAATCTTGAAGACGTCCTTAGTTACAGGGAACGCGTCTCTGACTTCCTACGAATCGGGCTTTTCCTTAAACCGCTTTCCATGACAAAGGGCGCGCTTTGCCGCGATACCATCACACAAACGCGACACAATCTCGCGAAAGACAGCAACGGTGGCCTAACTGTGATTAGGTAAGAAAGGGGGACACACCGAAGAAGACGCTGCGGAGTTTCCGGCCCGCGGGTGTTCTTTCCTTCTTCTCTATCTCTTCCTTTCTTCCCTTTTCCTCTTCTTTTTTTTTCGGAGGAACCATACGGTAGGGCTTAATTTCAGCTGGATTTCTGAGACGGCCCGCTTTCTCCTTTTTTTATGACCGGTACTAAAGCCTCGTACAAAGAGACAAGGAGGTAGCGCGAAGGGGTAGTGGTGCGCGGGAGGGACGCGGGAAATGCGGGAAAACATCCGACCCGGGCGAGATTGCTTCTTTCCTAATTTATAACTAGGCAAGGCCTCGCCTTAACAATTTACGCTGTATCCGTACTTCGTGCCAACCATCACCCCCTTCTCGCCCGTGCCCATCGAGCGCCTTCCCCAGATTCCGAAACAGTTACGAACCTATAGGACGTCCGAGGCAGTTACGACGTCGCGACACGAGATTGCTGGAGGGAGACGCCATTTCATCGTACGACATCACTCTCCGCGTTATCTCGCTCTCCTCCTTTGTTTCCCGAAGACTTACGGCTCCTTCCCGTTGACGGGAACTCTTGATTCTGATTGACCTATCCGAAACAATCTGGAGAAAAGGTTTGACATATAAAGAGCGACAGTCGACATACATCGTACGTTATTCGAAGAAGTAAGATGATAAGATCAGCGTCAAATTTGGGGAAAAAAAGGTCATTTTGCGATGTTCTTGCGGACATTTTACGATTTCAACTATTACTACGCTTTCTCTCTTTGTGATGATTACTAAATGATTAGCTCGATTTCTGGTGAGTGTGGAACGTGTTATAGAGTACATTCTAATTTTCCTACTGAAAAAGTCGGCAATGTCAATGCAAATGCGAAAAGCATCTCTCGCCTATCTGCATTGCAAATTTCATTTTCTTAATGGTACCGGAATGTAAAACATACCTTTCAACCTTGAAGAAGCTTCCAAACATTTGCTTCTTACACACAGATGTGATATGAAGAAGGGAGCAATCAAACTGTTATGAAGGGAGAAGACGTCGAATAATATTTGTTTCAAATATATCCTTTTCTCTTAAATTATTATCAACGTTATATTAACAAATGCAAATTATTATTAATGAGACATTATTATGTATTATACAATAAGAGAAAAGGTTTGAGTTAATCTTTCGCGAGTAAAAACAATTGACGCTGTCCGGAATTTTAAAATAGAAGGAAAGAAATCAATGTTTCAAATGAAATAAAGAATGGGAATTGCAAAATATCGAAGAATTATCGTAGGGAAATTCCGTATAGTGCACTAATTCGCGCGGCGAATATTATCTAGTTAACAGCAATCCTAGAAACTGACCTACATCGAGTAGCTTTAAAACCCGGGGCGTTATAGTTAACGTAAAAGTTTCGCGATTTTACATGCGGCGCGGCGGCACATATTCGCGTGCCATGCACCTGTGAAAAAATATATATACATAGCGCGTATATAATATAATATTCCGGTGGGCAATCGCTATGGAACTTATGCAGTCGGAGCCTTAATACCAGGAGAATTTTCCTGGAAATTTCAATTCTCGGACGCCAACCGAGGAAACACTAATTATTTCGCAATCTCAGCATTCACCCCATTTCGCAGATAGTGTTGCATTAAGAAAATTAATTTTTTACAGCCGCTCCGTTAAAGCGGATGCGCGTCGCCCGTTCGTCTTGGTGATCTGATTCTAGAAATAGCGATAGCAATTGGATGTAAACTAAAGATTATGCCATTAAGAAAATTAATAAATGAAAATGAAAAATTATACAAGCGCGCGGTCATTAAGATAATTAATTTCCGTGTGACGCGTAATTTGAAAAAGTCCGTACATGTGCGTGCGCGTGTTCACATGCGCGTATTTGACTTTTAAAGAGAATACCACATACATTACGTAACGTTCGCTCTTCTTTTCCGCTCTACTCGTTCCCTTATTTCATCTTCAGTATTATCGCGATTTCTTTTAGGTAAAGTTGTCACATCTTACTTTCGTATTTTCTTACGTTCTTTCTATCATCATAGGATCTAACGAATGAAATGCATCGTCTCCTTGTTCATTAACGTGGCACAATTGCGTCCTATAATTGAATCCACCGGGGTCCCGTAGTTCTGAATAACGTCATTAGGCGGGGACGAGCCTTCCACGTCATTATATGGGAAACGACAGACGTGATTAATGTCAATAGAAATCGACGCAACTACCATTCTTCCAAAAGATTCGCCCGTCGAGATATGTGCGGTACGTTCTGATAGAGTAAACTCGAATAATACGAGGGCCGCGGTTACGTATTTGTCAGAACTCGCTCGCGAGACGTGCCTGTCGGTATCCTGGAGAGATATTATTCGCGATAGGAGAGAGATGGAGGTGTCCCGCCAGAGCCTCCGCGAAAATGGGCACTTGGACAGTTGGACAGTTCGTGGTCGCCCAGCAGACGAGCGTCGTCGTCGTCCAGGTCATTGCGGAGCGTGAGGATGGACGTCGCGGGTTCGCGCGGGGGATCGGCGAAACAGGCGGTAGGAAGGGTCGAGCGAGGAAGAGAATCGGTGGTGGTAGTGGCAGCTGCGGCGGCGGTGGCGGCGGCGGCTTCGTGAGTCACCCTATTCTTGTCACCCCGAGTTTCTTGACGGTAGGATGACGTCTCTATCGAGTTACGGCTTTGTTTTTGGGTCGGCCGACTCCATCGGCACTTCGGAAGAGAGTCTGGGGACTTTCTTCCTCGATCCCACGTCGTTCGCGGGAAGACGACCGGACGGTGATGCCCGGCTGAACATCCGTTATGTTGACGGTCGTGAATTCTTATTTCAGCGTGCCAGAGTCCGTTCCGCTCGGCGATGGTTTTATTTGGGTGACATTCGGGGGAGAAAAACTTGTTGTAAGGGAAAAAGGACAAATAAACTAAAATAGTTTTTAAATAAATAATATAAGAGATTGAAAAATATTGTTTTCCCCCTCCATAGAAATAAGAAAGATACGGAAAAAGAGAGAGAGAGAGAGAGAAAAAGAGGAAGAATTTTGTATCCTTGACATCCCATTCCTTATTCCTGGCAATGATTCATCGTTGCACAGTTTGCAGGATGGTTCATTCCGACACAAGGCTATCTATCTCACGGCAGCCGTTCGCCGAACATTCGATACCACTGAGAGCATCTATACCACGCGGTCACGCATCTTCGTGCCGGCGTCTGTAATTTACGCCGCGCGCGCGTATATCGCATTAGAAAGTTCACGTCGGCGGAACTATCCCCATGGTCGTTCCATCCGCGTATCCGAAAGAAATTCTTCCGAGTTTAAGGAGCGTGGAGGTTCGAACTCGTAGTAACCAATAACGAGGAAGAAAGCTTTCTTTATCTAGGTTGCAAAATCAAATTGCCACCTCCCTCCCACCGCCGTCGTGAGCTCCTTCGCTCCTCTTCCCTTTTTCCTCCGTCGCTTCAACTCCATCTCGCCGCCATCTCTCTCTCTTTCCCTTCGAAATTCTCGCACCTTTCCGCCAGCCACTCGCCCAAGTCGAGTTCGTGAAAGCGTTTCGTTCGAGCACCCGACCGCCGCCATTCAAGCCCCACGCCGAAGTTAAGAACTCGCTGATGAGGTAAATCAAACGTTCCCCGAGAAAAACAATTCTTTCGCCATTCTAATGACCGCTCTTTCATTTGAAAATCTCACATCCTGCGAAAAATTTCGATCAGTTCGACAAACTTCCAAGAGGGAACTCGCGAATGTTTGACGTAAAGAACAAACGAATATAATTCTGCATAATGTTACATCATATAGAAATACGAAGAGTGCATCCTGCGCAAAAAGTAAAACTTTAAATTAAGATTCTTTTTAAGCAAAGGCTACACATTTTTCAAGTAAATCCTATCTGAAATCGAAAGCTTTTCAGTGCAGCAATTGTCTGACCTATTTTTCCAAGACTTGTATAAAAATGAATTCCAAAGTTGTTAATTAAAAGATTTATTGCTAAAATCAAATTTAGATGCACCTCGTCGTTCTTCAAAAAGAAATCAAGCCATCGAACTGTCATCAGTTTCAATGATTTGCATATATACAGTAATTAATTGCGCTCCACCTTTCCAGATTTCGATCGATTACATCAGCTACAATTTGATATGTCGAAATTTGCTGCGTACGTAAAAGCGCGTACGCAATTTCTGACATCACCCTTTATAGAGAGCTTTACTCCACCGCTGGTTCGTAATACCATAGCTATCGAGAGAGAAGCGCGCTTTGTTTCGCCCATGCAGCACGCCGAGGAGACCAAGTTTCGCAGTAAGAACACCCAGTGAGAACTGCCACCACTTCCTCAACAGTTTGCAAGTAGCTGACAAACATCGGCGTAAATGCCGTCGACTCGCGCATAGTTCGCCGAGTAGGTACATCTTTCTCGCTGCGCGGGACCAATCGTACAAACGCGATACACTTTTCTCAAATAATACATTGCGTGATGTCGTCCGGCGAAAATCTTTGTGAAGGAACAGAGGAGAAAAGCTAAAATTCGTTTGTACGTGGATGTAACTACGTGAGCAACAGGTAATGCAATTTCGCGGTTGATATTAAATGCTTGTATGCGAAGCGAAAAACGAGCCTGTTATTTCGCCATAATAAAAATACGCAATTAAAATTATCCTCTTCGAAACCCGACAGTCTTTTTGGGGCAAATATTTTCTATCAAAATTACACTCCTCTTTGAAATATTAATTCGTCACGCTTTAAATGCCTCTTCTTGTAGAAAACGTGAAAAAAAAATCTGCGTTTTGCAGCGTCCGCGAGGGAGCAGACTGACAGATGACTCGGCTGACTAGAATAAGGATGCAGACAAGCAAGGCAGGCAGGAAGGAAGGAAGGCCGGAGTAACTTAAACAGCGGCTAACAAGAAGTAGCAAGTCATAATTGAGTCGGGCAAGTATGGCGGAATCCATGTCGGTAGGTGGAAAGCACCGCTGCCGACATACCTGACCGGAATTCGAAAGCAGGGAGAGTAGTTCTTCGGTCTCGAGATGGTTTCCGTTAGTTCGTCGCCGATCGAATGGAGGGAGTACAGATGTTTCCTGCCATATTAATGCAATACATGCAAATATCCCGTCTACGATTGCGACAAGAGAGAAAGCGAAAGTGAGAAAGAGAAATAAAGCTACGGTCAGCTTAAAGAAGCTTAAAAACCTTTAAAAAATTTAAAACAATCCAATATGCTGCCTAAATTAAATCAACGAATTTATTCGTATTATTCTTAATCGGAAATATTTCAATTTCCTCCTAAAATTTACAGACGAATCTTTTTGTTACATTAAAAAGAAAATTCATTTATTCACGCATTTAATTGCACGATTCGCCGTACTCGTAGAAGATAAGCAAAAGAATTCGCATTTCAACAAAGTCTCTCTTGTAAGAAGAGGCTTGCGATGGAAAGGACACGCTCCTGATGAACTTTAGAACTTAAATCGTTCGCCAGCGGGCGCGCGTGTAGCGTTCTTTTGCCTGATTCCAAGAATTATCCGGTGGAGGTCAATGCGAATGACATTGAGGGGGGCAGGAGCCGGCCGGCAAGGATCGATCCACGGGTTCAGGACGATCGATGCGAAAATGTCGCACGGCAATTTGCTGCAGGGATACAACTGTAAGTACAATTGTCTACCGTTCTCGCTGCTCGTCTCGCCAATAAGTCGCGGATCCAACGAGCAGGCACCGCCTGCACCACATGAAAAATGAGCTCTGATAATGGCGGCTTTCGTTTATTTGACGCCAGACAAAACAAGCCGAGACCCCGAGCCGCGAATCGCGATGCAACGTGACATCTCGGCGAGATCGGTCGCGCGTGGCGCGAGAGAAAAAGAGCGCTGTTTTCTCGATTTACGAAAAAATTATTCGGTGAATAAAAGAAAGATGAACTCACTGTATCGGTGAACGTATTCGGTATCGTGCATCAAGGACGATTTTAGGCTTGTGAATCCTCGGAGTTGATACTTTCTGCAGAATGTTGGTCAGAGTACGCTTCTTTTTTGATTATGGTGAATTATTTAGCTATTGTACTGCCGTTTGTGTATGCAGCGGTGCCTGGTAACCGTAGAATATGAAGAGAATATTTCGGAGTAAAATGCTCTGAAATGCAATACAATAAAAAAATTATGTCAATAATTTATAATAAGTAATAATAGTAATATAATAATAAAAATAGTAATAAGTAATTAAACTTTTATAAATCTAATGAGAATATAAAACTAATAAGTAGATTATATGTTTAAAAATTAAAAAATATTAGAATATATATATATTCTATTTTATTTTATTTCTATATTATAAAATTATAATCATCTATATTACACACGCATATGAATAAAAATGGAAGTAAATTTTATTCAATTAGATCAATTATATTCTCTTTGCTTCACGTGAATTTTAGTTTTAATTAACAGATATTTTTTTAATTAACAAATGCATATATTAAAGTTTTAATCTAGATATTATAAAGCTTTAATATTTTGATAAATTTCATTTTGTGTAATTATTTTATATTTTAACTTTTGCGGATACGCACCAATGATCGTGGATATAACTATTTAGTAACAGTCACTAATGCAAAATGTAACATAAAATGAGTGTCGATACTATATATATGTATGAACCTTGATGCATAATTTATGAACGCGACGAAACTTCGAGACAGATGTTTACATGATGTAATATCGCTGTGTATAAGATGAACTACATACACGTTGTTTTTATGGATACGACTGTATCGTATTATTTCACTCGAGAAGAATGCTACTCGCCGATTAGACCAAACAAACGGGGCTCTCCATCCCAAGGAATTTTGGACCAGTAACAAAAGCAAAAAGTTTTCGATTATTCCACAAACAATAATATATATCGCAATAAATAATATCGCAAATGTATTTCTTCCTGGATAAAAAAAACATTGACATCGTGGATGGACATTGGGAATGAAAAAATCACTTCGTAGTATTTTTATTTTTCTTCATCAAATTGCAAATTTTATCGATTATATCTACATAAATCTATCGTTGCTAGAATTACAATAATAATTCTGTTTGGCACAACATACTATCTTAATTATTTTTAAGATAAGACAACTATTTCTCCCCGGAATGTGCTTTTCGATTTCGTAGGGGAAACTCAATACGACGATTCGCAGGTGCAATTCCCTCGTCCTATTCCGGACGAAGTTATCAGGTGAGTTCGCAATGTTCGCGTAAGTAGACAGCATAAGTATGGATACGAGCTATTTCTTTCCAATACTGATGTAAGAAAAACATAATTACATTGTTCAACAAAGAATGATTTTTTTAAGCATAATGATATCATAGCTTTTTGGGCGCTAAATATAATCTTATTTATTAAATAGCTTTTTTCATAATTTGAAAAATTTGTTAAAAATTAATTAAAATTACAAAATCAATTAAAATAGAGTTATTTATATTTTATCATACTGTAATTATTATATGTTGAAGAAACAGTATCACGTTCAACACCTAAAAAACTATGAGAAATAATAACCTTCATTCTTATATGTATATATATATATTTTTTTTTTATTGAACAATCGAATAATTGGTGTATAAAAAAATCTTTTGAATATCTAATGAATTAACGATAGTTTTCTTCAAGTTTTTTCAAATTTTTATGTACATAAAAAAATTTAAGTTCTGTCTATTGTAATAGAGAAAATGTGCGATGCATTGTTCTAATTTCATTATTAATCCTATTAATTTATGAAACCAATTGGGCGACTAATAGTGTTTACGAGGTTTACGTGAAGGAAGACACGGAGCCGGAATCAAGAAAAAATGATGTAGCGAGTGTTGCGGGTTTAGGACCCATCACCAATCACCAATTGAATCAAGTAATCAATCGCTATAATAATTTTATCAATGATAGTGATTTGCGATCGAGTGAAATCACTTTCAAGGATGAATGCGTCGACCTGGATGCAGCTATCGATTCCGGAGTGATCAATATCGACGGCACCGTCACGAAACTCGTTGGCAAGGACGCGTTAAGGTACAAAGTAAGTGCCAAAGTAAGGTATCTTAAATATTTGTCGAACTATTAGTGCGGCAAGTTGTTTGCCAAGAGCGAGTGCATATCGTTACAGCAGCAGTTTATATGAAATATTTCACCTGACGGCGTAGCTACGTTTATCTAGTTTGCTCCTTTCTTCCTACTTTGAAGAATATCATTTGCATACGACCGTTTCTATAGTTTTATGTCCCAAGTATTTGCCTATCTACATCGCGATGCATAATTGCGGGAGTATTGTTGGAAACTGTATTTTTACGCGACATAATGCAATCCTCGAAATTGCACCGAGCTTTTGCGTCCGCGATTTAACTTTACAGCATTTCTCCATCGCGATATTTTATGAAATTTCTTTATTTTGAGCGTTTTATTGATATTTTCATTTAAATGCGATTTTTTTCAGATTTTCGAACAAAGCGTTAGCGCGCCGGACAAGAATATGATTGTATATTCCCATCCTGTTGCCGAAGGCCCTTCGTCCTCGACAACTCGGCTTATCGATAAGGATGATCCACGATCCAGGCTGCATTTTGTAAAATATCTAAAACGCGACGGAAAGACGCTCAAGATCTGGGAATGCGGCATTTGTACGTAACGTTTCTCGCTGTAGTAATATTCAAATCTGTTTAGTCAATAAGAAACATTTTATGTGAATGGTAATTTTCACACATTTTCGTATCGTTACTAATAATTGAAAAATAAGAAATAAAATTACAAATGAAAAGTTAGACGGAATTAAAAATAAAAATGACAAATCTTTTTCTTTCATGGAAAATATGATTTAGATTTCTCATTCGATTTCGCAGCATAGCGAGTAATTACTCTTTAGTGTCGACTCAAGAGGCTCGACAGCTTGTTTTCGTTATAAGAAACTTTTACGTTTAATATTCGAATCAGGTTCAAAAGAGTTTCGCCATCAGTACACTCTGATGAGACACTTGCCGACTCATACCGACGAGAGAAACTTTAAATGCGAGGCTTGCGGCAAGGCTTTCCGACAGTTGTCAACATTGAGTCAGCACAAAGCTATACACAGCGATGCCAGACCCTATGTGTGCGAATTTTGCAAGAAAACATTTAACAGGTCGGAAATCGTCTCTAGTAACTCTAAATTTTGCATTCAAATAACCACGGCCAATATAGCTTCAATATTTATCTACAAAATTGATTTGCACGTGATTTTAAAAGAATACGTATTTCAGAGTATCTACATTAATCTCCCATCGAAAAACGCACTCGGAACACAAGCCACACAAGTGTCATGTGTGTGGTAAAGGATTTCATCAAAAGGGTATAACATGCAAAAATATCAATTATGCAATGATCTGTCTATCTCACGTCGACAAATTCCTCCCGAGAGAATTTACGATTATCATAAAATCTTCTTTTCCCTTCTTTCTACTTTAGATTTATTCTTATACCTAATGGTTTTATTATACATTTTTGTAACGTATCGAAATAAAACGTAATCACCATCTAAAATCTCAAAATTAACGTTCTTTTCAGGTAATTTACGAAACCATGTGTTCACGCACACAAACGAGCGGCCGTACAAGTGCGAGTTATGCGGCAAGGGCTTCAATCAGATGTCGAATTTGGTCTGCCACAAGGTGAAGGCACACGCGCACGTCGATAAGATGCAGTACTCGTGCGGAGTCTGCGGAAAGGAGTTCCCGCGTAGGTTTGCTTTGCGATCGCACGAAGAGTACAAGCACGGTATCAAGTACCGAAGCGCGAGCAACGCGCAATCCGCCGCGAACGAGCCCAACGCCGGGAAAAGGTACGTGAGAAAGTGGCTGCGGACGTTAACTGCGATGTGCAATCCGTAATCATTGGCGCGACAAATGTGTAAACGATCTGAAAAAATCGTTGGAATTCGTCTGCCATCCCGAATGAATATCCATAGAATGCGAACAGTAAATTCCAAACTGAATTAATTAAAAATATCGATCTCTCTGTCATGGATTACCGGCTGGTATTTTTGTTGGATATAAAAAGATATTGCAAAAATAGATAAATTAAAAGCAATTAGTTATAATTTCACAGGTCAATCTCCTATAAGAGAGATCTCTCTTAATTAGTTCATTTCTCGCAGGGGGCTAAGTGGATGATCAAAGCGGTTATATATTTAATTATTATTTCACACGGTTGTATGAAATTGATTTAATTATAGATATTTCAGCGCGATATGTGATTACACATTTTCAGCAAGAACGTTAGAATTATTCAGTTGTACAACGGTGATCGGAATCAAATAAGTGAGAGCAAAGAGAAGGAATACTTCGGCTCGGTTTGTATATATTTGATTTATGATGAATACAACGAATTATAGATTGTGTAATTAGTTTTGGAATCCTATTTCATGAAAGTCGGATTTGATGGACAGCATCGTAATAAATAAAATCGATACAAAAGCGATGGAAATGGCAATGCTCCAAGGCCAGACTCCTTTCGCTCTTTACAAACCCGTGAAAGGTATACCGGTACTCGTTAAAATTTCGTCTACTACGAATAATAAGAACGTAAGTATACTTGTACATTATCAACATAATTAAATCATTGTGGAAATTTAAGTTTTCGGCGAAAGAGAGAGAAATAAGCACGAAAATTATTTGTTATTTAAAAAAATCACACGAGTAAAAAAATATATAAAGTTAATTATGTATAAGTAAGAAATTAAATAATTGAATTAACTTATAATTGACAAAGTGATAATAAAGTTAATTAAAATGTTTAAAGTTCTCAGTATAGTTTATTATTTTTATATGCTAAATATCTATTTGAATGAAAGTGGAATTTAGTTGCTTTTGCGAGAAGATTATTTAAAGTTATATGTTCATTATTACAGCAAGTAGATTGTATGTTTTATAAGTATTTTTGTTTTATTTTGTTATTGGTAATCCCGACAGCTTCCCTTAAGCTTAGTCTGTTACAATGGGACATTGCAAACGGTAATTCTTCTGTGTATTAATTAATAGTATATCTACTAATATATTAAATTATTCAACGTGTTCAGTTGTCCTTGATAATTTTATATCATTTATCACAGATACTCACACCTGCGACTGCCGAAGATTTGCGAATGACCGGAAAAATAACTTTAAATCCTATCGAGACTTCAGATGCTGACGGTAATAAAGCTGTTCAGGTGAAAGTACCGGTAGTCGCGACTGTGATGCAGAATATCGAACCTGATGGCAGAGTCAGCTTCATCATCGAGCCTCCCGGTGCGGAACAGGAGCAAGGTAAGCTCTCTCGTCAATCTTGCAAGGCGAGACGAAGAAGAAAGAGACGTGCTCCTCTCTTTAATCTGTCGTCGTCAGATGATCTGGTGACAGCGTTAGACTCGCAGTTCTCTCCGTCTGTGCTCAATCGCAACGAGCCGGACCGGCAAAATGGCCCGAGCTCAACTACGTCGATGGACGAATGTAACGAGTTACTGGAACTGGCTGCGCAAGGCGGAATACAGTTTGTTCGCGCCACGGAGGACGGTCGTTACGAGGTAATGTAGAAACGATTACACATTCAACGTGTGAAGCTGTGTTAGCGCGCTCGCAGCAGCGCGTCCGGTAATAGTCACGTTTGGGAAACAGAATGATATTCCTTGTTGGAACTTAAAATAATTCTCCCTGCAGTTTAATTCAAATGGTATTTTTGCGCGTTTCAAGCATTTGAGTCTATAATTACGCGTTGAATCCAACGATTGTTATGATTAACTTGGATAAAATCGAAAAGAAGAGAATTATTGATATGGCAGGAATTTAATATAAGAGAATGAATCTCGAGGCATAACATCGACATCTTTATCTTTGGAGGGGCGATGTACTTTTCTTTACGCAGAACCGGTATTACGGCATCGACGTCTTTTCGATCGACTTTTCGACTTACAGTACGTGCGACACATTCGAAGTATTCATGTCAGGTGCATTCATTCCTTTACATAGAGTCCTCTATTTAGAGAACTGCTGCGCTGCCGCGTTTGCGAAACGTGCTGTGTAACGTTCTTATAGGAATATATAGCGTTTACTAGAATTTATCTTTGACGCTTCTTCAAATTAGCCATAGAAACGCGATTAATTTTAGCATCTATATCGATAGACTCCAAATACTACAAGATTCTTAATTAAATCTTTCCATCGCGATTCTCTGAAGTAACTTTGTAAAGCTAATTGATTTTCATTCATAAAATTTAAATTGATAGACGAATCTGGTTTAAAATCTTAAGAATCTCTGTACATTCTGATGTACAATGATGAAGATGTTCCGTTTAAATTGATCTTATTTTACGTATATTTTAGATTCTATTTCATTTCTAAAATTGATCGTAATTCATGAAGACATAGAATTATGATTTTTTTCGTATTTACAGGAATTATCGTGGCTCTAAAATATAGCAAAAATATTTTTTCATATTTTTGCGTATATGTCGCACAATTCGCCTTATCGTAATAAATTATTCCGATCATGACGAAGCTTTAAACAGTTCAATGCCCTTACGCGCGCGCGTTATGGCTGCAGGTCATGACGAACAGCGAGGCCCGTGACTTAATGACGCAGAATTCCCACGACGTAACGATTCTTGACGGCGAACAGGCGGACGCCATCAATCTCGTGAATATGCGCAATAACGGTGATGTCATCATCGGCGACAACGATAATCAAATCATGGTGCTGGAATCCGGCCAGAAGTCCGGCGGTATGTCAATGGACGGCATGGAGATTCTCGAAGATAAAGACATTAGGATTCTCGACAGTAAAAGCCTCGACGATCGTTTCGTGGATGGCATGACATTCCTCTCCCAGACCAAAATCGACGATCTCCTGTTGGGTCCCAAACCGCTACCTATCGATGGCGATGGTTCTCTTGCCGGGCACGACGATGGTAGGTGAATCAGTGCCGTAATGTCACGATTTATAAAAATCCTTTGGGCGTTCCGAGACTGTTTCATCAAGTCTTTATTTCCTCCAAGTCTTCACAAGTCAGAGTTGATGAACAGTTTCTTTTATAATTAAAATAATTAATAATTAATTATAATTCAGATTAACGTAAGAAGCAAATTTACAGCCACGCTAAGTCTCTTGAGACGTTTGAAATCGGTTCTAAAACAGTCGTTTGCTCATAACTTTTGTCAATGATTGCCGACCCTAGCAATGGCCGTGACGTCGAGCCAGCAGGATCTAACGAGCATCTTGGGTCATCCCTCGAACATATCTACCAGCTCGCAATCCTCGTTATCATCTCTGTTAATGAAGAATCATCCGCCATTGTCATTATTGGGCGAAACACTACCGTATCTAAAGAGCAATCAGAGCCTTACGGAAGATCTAAATATTCTCGGCGTCTCCCCCATGGAAGATCATCATTCGGAATACGACCCGAAGATGAAATTGTCCTCGGTATTCGACGACGACTGCGATACCGGTTTAATACCCTTCGGTCAATCGGACATGAAGATGCTCGATTCCGGAAGTCAATGCATGAAGGTATGGTTTAAAGATTGTTCGCGGACACTCATTGAGAATTTTACACGATACATTCCCACAACGAATTTTACAGCCTTTCAACGACAAGTTTTGCTACCCACCGCCGAAGATATATCCCGGTTTAAACGAGGTGAAGATTTTGGGACCGAAGAATCACAGTCACGAGTTTATAGTCCCGCACTATCAAGATACAAGATTCCTCAGCCCTTACGAGCAATTCCTTAAGAATGCCACCATGCAGAACACTTGCGTATCAAATGTCATCGATCCTGCATCTTCTGAAGGATGTAGAAAAGAGGTAAAAATACTCGGTAAAAAGCTCGGCACTGGTATTATCACTACAACCGAGGAAGGTGATATCGTCAAAGTTATTGATGACAAGGCTAAATTCGTAAGTAATCTCTTCTCTTTTCTAATAATATTTCAAATAATTCTTAATCATCAACTTGTAAAACATTCGCCAACTATGATTTACAACGATGATTGAATCCAACGGCGGATTCTTTAACAAAGGTCGATTGAATGTTTGACCGGCAATCTAATTATTTGACGAAATATTTGGCATTCGATTGCAGGAAAGCATGATGGACTTTTGCGATAACGCTTTGCAGCAGTGTGCGACCGTGTCACCAAGACGATTGCACCGGCAGCCGCCGATGGAGAATGATGCGGACAACTTTTTGCTTCAAGTAAACACTTTTGAAAATAATTACTATATAGATGAAAAAGAGAACATTTCTTCGAACCTATACAGACCGGCAGCCCCTGCTCGGATTTTCTGAATTTCGGTAATCGCCCCGCCGGCAAAGACTTGTCGCCCGATGGTCACATCGATAGAAGTCAAAAGGATGATCACGGAGACAGTTTTACTTCTGGAGAAATGTTGGATCTGGATTGACGAAGCGTGGCGATAAATAAAATGGACTCTTAGTTCTGGAATTATTCGTTTTGGTGTCTATCGCTATCTTCTGCGATTCGACTGGCAAAGCATTAGCGCATTGCTTCGACATTGTTCAGTGCGTACAGAGAAGCGGGAGGTAATACGTGAATAAAAAATAATTATACAACGACAGGGAAGGTGTGTCTTTGCAATTTTATAATTTTCCGTTCTATAAAAGATTACACCGACTTGTATGCTAGATCAAATTTTTATTTACTTGTATTTTTACTTGCAAATTTTGTTGCTAAATATTCAGCGATACCATGTGAAAATTAATGCTGCCTAATATTTTTGAAAATATGCAACGATTGATTTGCAGAATAAATTATCTTGCGGAAAAAAAATGAATAATATAATTTCCAATAAATTATGGATAAGTCTCTTTTTTGGAATATACTTGTAAATCGAAATATTGAATGTCTGAAGTATTTAATAATTTCATTAATCTTTTTGAATTGTTCTTAAATTACGCCATATTTCTACTTTCGAGTTTTCTATACTGATTTACGTGATTACGATTGTATAAATCTGTCTAGTATTTTATATTCAGATATTTGAATGTTGAATAAAGTATAAATGAAAGTCTTTCTTCAAAACTTCCCTTTTATTCGACTGTGAAAAGTAAAATATGGTATATCCGTTAGTACGAGAAAAATCATCCTAACATTGCTGTTTTTAATAAATACGTGGGATAGAGAGATACGAAAGACTGCGGTATCCCGATACGAAGGTTATTTAGATTTATTCGCGAATTCTCGACTCGGCAATATTTTCTCCGCGTGCACGTGCCAATACCAATAGGTGGAGTGGTTAATACCGTCTGCCCTGGCATCCATCCCTGCTACTTGATAGTCAGCTCCCATTCGGAGAACCGCACCGTCTTATATAGTAACCTATACAAGCAATCTGATTCGCAATTTGTGGGATTTAGAGTTGACGTAAAAGACAAATTAGTCAGCAATTTGTTGATACACGGCTCTTGTGCAAAACGTTCATATATATATATATATATATATATATATGTACCTTTTTAATCAGAATTTAA